>JACEGR010005597.1:0-70975 GCA_014170235.1 Listronotus bonariensis
ATATGAAAATACATAGTAAAAACTACCCTTCTGATGCTCGTAGTGCGTTAGCTCTTCTACTACGGTGTGTCACATAACTCCACCGACAAACTTTGGAATCGCCCTTATTCCACAACAAAAAAATAAGAAAAAAACTTTATAGAAGCATAATTTATTCGACACGTTTTAGTTTTTGAACTAAGGAGCCTTTCAAAAAATAAAAAAATATATCGTTTTTTATAAAATAAGAAATAATTTGAAAAAGTTCACTTCACTGTAAAAAATGAAATATAGGATCGGCTCTGATAAAATAAATAGAGACTGATATTATTTTCGATAAAAAAAAATAATGGTTTTGATTTTATGAATATTATATCTCAATCAAAAACACAATTTTGAGGGTGGATTTCACGAAAGCATTTCACCCCTTAAAAGTGTTTAATGGTCAATAAAAAATACGTGACTTTTTTGGTATACTACAATATACAGGGATAGAAAAAACCAGAACGGTGAATTATCTCATCAACCGTCAAATATAAATGAACCAACTTTTGTGCGATGGTGTAACTGAACAAGAAGAATTGAAAAATTATATTTTCAAGGTTGCCATGATAATAATTTTCTCTTTAAGTAATGGAATTTTAAACTCTTAAATGGAATATCCTAATTTTTAATATTATAATTAAGTTTTAAGACTTCATTATGACCTGATATTAGCGTTTTTACTACTGTCAATTTTGAAGATAAGGCATCATACTTCTTTAAAATGTATACAAAAATGACTAGGTATGGTCAATTATCTTAAAAACGATCAAACCCAAATTCGTCAAAATTAGTAGCATATATCTATAATAGTCCTTTTTGTATTCATTTTAAAAGAAGGATGATGTCATATCTCTGAAATAACCAGGAGCGAAAAAACAATTATAATAGGTCATAATAAAGTTAATGAAAGCAATTGATTACAATAATAAAAATTGGGGTATTTAATTTAAAATTTTAAACTTCCTAACCTAGAAAGAAAACTATAAGCTTGGCAACCTTGTAAACATAGTTTTTGGATTCTTCATATTCAGTTACCCCTTTTCACAAAATTTGGTTTATTTATATTGGACAGTTTCTGACATAATCCACCGTTCTTATTTTTTTTACTAACCTTACATTGCTGTTTCATTAATGAGCGAGGAACAGCCGAAATAGTTTACCTGAAAGTAAAGTAAAATTTGAGCCTACCTTAATCATTTATACTTTTTATTACAAAAGTTAGAAAATGTTCCAAAAATTGTATTTTTCAGCATTGAATTAAAAAAGCTTGTTCAAATTTAAGAAATAATGCATTACATTTAAACAATAGATTATTTTATTAATAAAAAAAAATATATTTAAACAATCTTATATTGAAATACTCTTAAACTAGCTTCTCAAATAGATATTCCTAAGTGGTTGTTTAATTTAAAAATATTAATTAATGCAAGTAAAACTATAAAAACTATAAATTATTTTATATACGAAAGCCGAATTTAATTTACAATTTCCAAAACAGTAAAATAATTAAAAAAGTAACATTTTTGGGCAGTTTTTGGTATTAACCGTGCCCTATGTAAAAAACTATTATTTTCTTTTAAGCCAGAATTTCTCTACCTCAGTAAATAAATTTTTGTATTAGACGATTAATGCTCCAAAGGTTTTTAAATAGTTTGCTGACACTATAAAAGGGATCAAGCAAAATCTTTTAAATTCGTAAGGTTTTTAATATTTTAAAAGGACTCAAAATTTCGGTTCGTATAGATTTTTTAACTTTAGAATGATATGTAAAAAAGTAATCCAATACTCTATTCTAATACTGGGTTATCTTTTTAATAGGTTGAGAAAAAAATATGTTATCTGTCCTTATTTAACCATTTTTTTTATGGTTATGGTGGTTATGTATGTTAGTTGAACTGCTTTGGGAAAATATTAAATCAGAATAATAAAAATCTGTATCATACACACAAAATTTCCAAAAAAATAAAAATTTGAATAGGAGGTCATGACTTGGTATTTGGACTTAACTTTTGATTCTTAATAACTTTTTATTTAACATTTTGTTGTATTTTTAAAAATAAGGGCACTTTATTCCTACGCGGTTTTTGCTTTTTTGACATACTTTGTATATCATTACTATCAGTTTTGGACCATGCACCAACTTTTATGACAAATAAAATTTTTTGACAAATTGCAAATAAAAAAATTTTCCATTCGTTGCATACTTAATGGAACACGCTATATATGTGTTTATATACAGGGTGATTCAAAAATCGATCACGAGACTTAAGAGGGTGATTCTACTTGACAAAATAAGGGTAGAGCTTCATATAATTTTTTTTTTTAAATGTCACTCGTTTTCGAGCTACAAGCCGTCAAAGTTCAATTTTATTATGGTTTTTCGCCATATTGCATTTATTTTTTTCCAATCCAGTTGATATTTGGCATACAAATCGAGCTTTGCAGATTCTAAAATTTTAAGACAAAAGTACTTTTTTTAAATACCGCCAGAGGGCACTTTAACTAAAACTTAAAATTTATTTACTTCACTTTTTTATTTTGACAGATATCGCAAAGCTGGGGGCGTCATTTTATAGACAATTAAAAACTTAAAAAATAAGGTACTCTTTTATTAAAGTCGATAAACCTCACCATTTAGGCACCAATAGACATCAAAGTTTTCATAAATTTCAATCAAATTACCTACATTCATACAGGGTGTCCAGTAACTCAACCGACAAACCTAACTAAACGATTTTACAACAAAAAATAAGAAAAAAACTTCATATAAACATATGTCCTAAACGTCTTAGTTTTTGAACTACGAGGTGTTGAAAATAAAAAAAAGTTTTTCTTTTAAATATTTAACACACCGTAGTTCAAAAACTACGACGCTTAGGACATATGTTTAAAAAAAATTGATCGTTAAGGAGATACAGAGTTTAAAATTTCTAATTTATTTTTTACCTTGACTCCCTGTATCTCGCAAAGAACTAACTTTAGAACAAAAGTAAATGACGTTAAGTCGTTGTATTTTGGTACAAGGAATTTGTCGTTGCATTTTGTACACATATTTTAGAAAACTCGGATGGCCTAGAAAAAGCGTAAAGGAATACAAAAAAATTTTTGTATGTGGAATAAAACGGTTAATCTAGAATATCTCAAGATCGGTTGCTTGTATAGGTATACAATTTGTTTAGAAAATATGGTAGAATTTATTTTTTTACTGAAGCTAAAATATACAGGGGCATAAAAGAGTAATGGCATTTTGAACATAGATAAACGACTGAATTATTTTAGGGTACCGTTAAGCATCCAAAGTATTATAACCATAACGAACTTTTTCACGCAATATGTGTAGAAGACTTTTGTTCAAATGAAATATTAGAAAGGCAATATTTGGATCTAAAACTTCAGATTACAGACTGCTATAATTTAAAATATAATTATTTGGGCTTAAATTGTGTTATCACTGAACTTATATGCGAAGAACCAGACAACCATCACAATATTAGAATCATTGATGTATTTATACTGTAAGTATTAGTATTATTTCTTCTTTTTTGTTTTTTTTTATAAACAAGGCTTAATAATTTTGATTTAAATTTAAATTATAATTGCATTTATTAAAATAATGGTTAGGTTTTAATTTTTTATAATTTTTTTAAGCTTATAGACAATACTGTAATCAAAGATGATTTTTTTATTCTTTTAGGTTATTATTGCTAATGTATATATTTTTCGTATTATTTGCCACATACAGGGATTACCAACTGCAGAAGACAAATAAGAAATTAAAATGTTTTGTCCATTTAGGTAAATTGACATATTATAACAATTTTTTGTAGGATATACAGATAGATACATGTTTTTATTTTAGAAGAAACAAAAATGTCGGCATTTTCACTAATAGCAAATTGGAAGAAATTGTGTTTATTAAATGATAGACCTGACTTTCAAAAACTTAATTTTATACAAGGAATTCGATTTTATAATATGCTGCTAATTATTATGTGTCATACAGTATGTAGCTACATTGGAGCGTACGTTAAAAATACAGAATATTTTGAATTGGTAAGCCTAAAAACATATTACTTATGACTACTGCTATATCTATAACCACAAATATATTTCTTACTGTATGTATTTGGGGCGTAGAGGAAGGGAGGCAGAGTGAGGGTAGGACTGTAATATAAATTGTCTAACATATGCTAGAGAATAAGACATATCAACATAAGACTGGGTATAGGTAAATGGTATAGAAAGAGGAGAGTTTTTGCATATCTTTTACTTCGCAGTCAATTCCGGTTTAACCGAAAATGGCTCCGATTTTAATGTTTTAAATGGAGCATCCTGTATATATTTTTTTATTTTTGTATTTCTGAGAGAATTTAAAATCAGCATTTTTAAAAGTTTTTAACCCCATTTGATATTTTAGAGCTATTTTTTTATATTGCATTTAAGTGGCTATGATTAGACGCAAAATATTTTAGTGACTCTAGGTGATATTAGAAAAATATAATCGCAAAGTTTTAGTAACGAATATAAAAGATAGAAATAAAACAATTTGGGAAATTACATTTTCGTATCTAACAAATATTTTTTAAACGGCAATCCCATTTGGACAAGCACTTTTCGACGTAAGGATTACCACTTTATTGCGATCGGATAAAAGAATAAAGTCATAAATAAAGAATTAAAGCCACCTAGATGCAATACTACAAATGGCTCTAAAAAATTAAGTAGGCGTAAAAAATTTAATAAATGTCAAATTACTATTTGGAATTGTCTCATAAATTCAAAGATGTTGAAATACACAGGGTGCCTATTTAAAAAATCAAAATTCTAGTCATTTTTGGTTGAACCGAAAGTAACTAAAAAGTGATAGCAAAAACTGTCCCCTTTTCATATCATTTACTTATACCAAGTCTTATTTTAATATGTCTAATACTCTAGAAGTTATGGCTTGTCTAATAGATTCATTGTCACCCGGTATGTAGATATAATATTTATATCTAGATTAAAGTATTTGTCAATTTAACTCTAGAATTTTAAAGTTATTTTTTCCTGCATTAAGATATTTCCAAAGATGACCACTTTTCTTAGTAATTTTTTAATGATATTATTAGTTTTCCTTGCCTGCTCTCCTTCCCTTCCCCTCACATTATCCTGGCTACACCTTGTATACAGTTACATAAGTCTTGAAGACCTAACTTCTATTTTTTGGTAGCATTTTAATTAAACTTAAAACTAATAACACCACGTGAACATAATTTAGGCAAGTCGCAAATTTGGACTCGTGGTATCCACGCGAGTTCGAGTAGACGCATCGATAGTCAATTTACGCTGTATAATTTGATTTTATTAAGTAACACACAGTATGTGCAGTGCTGTGTCGCATAGCATGCGTTATAAGTGTTTAAATTTGCGCCTTACCTTACAGTTTAAAATGACTGCAAAAATATAATAATGCATTTTATTTATTTTGATGACATATATATATATATATATATATATATATATATATATATATATATATATATATATATATATATATATATATATATATATATATATATATACAGGTGTGGAAAATCTTTATTCGCCCTTTGCAATTGCCCAAGTGGAAAAGAGAGCGCTAACAGTATTACTGAATCACATAAGTTCGACTGAAACAGACGATGCGATGAGAATGCGATAAGAATGCAATGTTGTCTAATGCACAAATTTTTCCCCGTTCTCTTTGCTTATATCCAAACGTACTCCCCTATCAGGACACCGGCGCACTATGGGATAGAAATTTAAATTTTTTGGCCAAAAATCTAAATCTAACTTAAAATGAGGTGCTCTTTACTGAAAAAATATTTAAAAAAAAATAGAATGCCTTATTAAACATCATTATTTTTTATTGCACAAAATAAACCAACAGTGATCAAATTATTTTTATCTCATATGATATACAGGGTACGACAATAGGTATGATATTTTTTAAATGGACACTATTTATATTATATTACTACCAAAAGATCTATTAAAAAGCTTTAAAAAGTACCACATTTGATATGTCTATCTCAATTAGGTTTGACCATCCAAATGTAAAGAATAATTTTTAATTATTCTTAGAAGCGTAATAAAGTTACATCTTCCCAACTTTCTTTATTTTTTAACATATAAAATACATAAAAACACTGTTTTGTTGTAAAGATTTTGTAAAATCCGTATCTTTCATCAGAATGCTTTTATCTTTTTAGATATACAGTGTAGAACAAAAAATGTTAATTTTAAAATAAAAAACCTTGCAAATTATAAGAAAAATGTATCTGTCCTTATACTCAGAAGTAGCAAAACGCCAGGTAATTGTTAGTTCTGCTTACTCAGAAGTAGCAAAAAGCCAGGTAATTGTTAGTACAACAACCAATAAAGAAAATGGTAAAAAATGTTTGACAAAAGTAGCGAGACTTCGCGAGACTTTGCATCGGAAACACAACAATAGTTTTTATTATTTTAATTCTTTTACTTTTTTAGTATATTAGGCTAATATTTAACTTGGTAAATTAAATGTTGTATATTTATGTTTACATGGGTAAGAATAATATAAATTATTGCAAATTTTTCGACAAAGGTAAAACACTTTTTATTTAATACTTAATTATTTTTAGTTGTATGATTTTAATTGATTCTTAAAATACCTTTTTAAGTTTCTTATTAACCTAATAGAAGTCGTCAAATCCTTGTATAATTTTGTGTACATGTAATTTCCAGTATCTACTTTCTAATTCAGAGCATGAGCTATTAAAATTTCAAAGTTGCTTTTTGGCCGAAATAATGGATTTTTATCCCACAGTGCGACGCCCACGGTTTTCGTTTTGCGTGCAGCGTTAGGGTATTCAACAGTGTTGCCAAAGACTTTTTTGGGGATTTTTAATGACAAGGGAAAAAGGGATTTTTAAAGTAAAAACGGGGTTTTTAACGGTTTAAAAGGTAGTCTACTCTGATCGCCATTTAACGCCCTTAACGTTGGTTGAATGGTGTAAAAACAACTTTTTAAAGGTACGTTTAGATCTGACTTTTATTGCATGATATTTACGTCAGACAGAAATTCTGGCTAGTGTAAACAATCAAAAATTTATGTCAGTCATACATTTTTGACCGTTTACATTAGCCAGAATTTCCAAATGACATAAATATCATGCAATAAATGTCAGATGTTAACGTACCATTACTTTGACTTACTTTTTTATTTAAATTCTTGATCTTTACGTAAATATGTTTTCTGGTTCTCAATTTCTTTGGCGTAGAAAATGCATTTTTTGCCAATCAAAAGGCAACCCTCAAATGTGACCTAACGTAAGAGGAATTTTTTCAAGGTATCACATTAAAGGGATTTTTGGAACAACGCGGGGATTTTTATCGTAACCCACCGGCCACACTGGTATTTAATTCAGTAGCATGGTAGACATGCATGAGGAGTGCAACTCCTTGTTATATTTTTTATGCATTTTTTACGTAAATATTAAATATTTGAGTATCCTAGAAAAATATTTATTTAAATACATTAAATCCTGTAAAGTTGGGAGGCATAATTTTTTTTTGCTATTTGGCTCTAAACAAAACTTTCAAAAAAATAAAATAAATATAAAAAAATATTCTCTACAAAAAATAAAAGAACGTAAAAGTATTTCTAACGAAAATGTTTATATAATGTATAAAATCTGTTTAAAATCTTAGTTTGTGGTTCTAAAAGAGACCACCATTTTTAGCAAGACAATATTTCAATCTGTTATTAAATTCGGTTCTCTTTGGTTTTCAAGCATTTGATGTGATATGCTTATGACCAGGGCCGTGCCTACCGGGTGGTGCAAGGCACCAGGGCGCACTACTGCAGGGGCGAAAATGCAGCAGTATCACGCACTTCCGTTCCTCAGTTAATGGAGGTGCAGGTGGCACTTCATCATTACACATGCACTTCCTACAGTTTCGTTAACAGCCGATGATTTAAAACTTTTATAATAATTTTAAAAATTGTACTTTTTACCGGTACAGGACCTCCTTTAAATAATGCAAACCTCCTAATTATTTCTTCTGCTGAATAACCAGCATAGTACTCCTTGACAACAATATTGACCAAAACCTAAAAAAATATATTAATTTTGCAGGATTATCAGCAGTTTGCAACACAGCAAACGGCTTGCCAGTAAAAATAAATTACAAAGGATTCTAGTCAACCCGACTTCGAATAAAAATCTGTCCCCAAAAAGCCCTAAATTAATATTTTTATTTTTCTAAAAATCCGTAAATTTTAAAAATTAAATATAAACTATACAATTACATTCTAAAACCACAAAAATAAAGTGAAAAAGTTTAATACCATTTTTATTACTATTATTATTTTAATTTTATTCTGAAATTTAGGGCAGGTCGGCAACCCTGTACTCGACAGCTGAGCAGCGCAGACGCGCCCGTCCGGATTTCGTCTCCCTTCCTTTTTCCCCCACCACTAATAGCAGCGCCAACGCACTCGCTTTGTATCGAGCTCGAGCCTCGGGCCTCGGGCCTCGAGCAGTAACGCAGTTGCTTGTTTGCAGGCATGGATGGTGTTACTGCTGTGTATTTTTTGATACATTTTTTTTACGTAAATATTAGATATGGTAGGGTTTGCGCGTTTAGTAAAGATGCCACCGACGTCATCATTTTCTGCGCAAAATCTCCTGTTATTCCCTTATCCCGTATTTAAAATGTAATTTATTTTTTCAAATCAAATCTTTAAAATGTCTACTTCCTAGGTAACGATACGAAGCCCTCGAAACCGCGATTGAAAGAGTTACAGAAGATTTCGCGTAGATAATGATGGCCTCTTTACTAAATGCGCGGACTTTATATGATGAATTTCTTGCTTTAAATGCATCAAGTACTGCTATTTTTAAGAGAATTATTTTTTTGCCGTTTGGTGCTAAACAAAACTGAAAAAATAAAAAGCAAATCCAAAAAAAAAAATACACAAATAATTCTAAAAAAGAAATAAAGAACAAAAAAGTACTTCTAACAAAATTTCTTATAAAAACTTTAAAAATTTTAAAAATCTTAGTTTATAGGGTTCTCAAAGAGACCACCATTTTGTGCAAGACAATATAACTGTTACAAAATTCGGTTCTTGTTTTTTCAAGTATTTTAGGTGATATGCCTATAAGAAACCTGACTAATTTTTTGCGGAGTTCATCTAAGTCATTTGCACGTTCATGACATTGCCTATAAATTTGTTGCTTAACATGTCCCCAATGAAAAAAATCATTTGGTGCCAGATCCGGTGATCTTGGAGGCCATTTTATGGTACCTCTTCCGCTGATTATAGGATTTGGAAACGTGACTGCAAAAAATTGTTGACAACCATCTTGTTGATACCATTTTTTTTTAATTGACATTGACCTCCTTCAAATAAAAGTGCAAATCTCCCAAATATTTCTTCTGCTGAATTACCAGCATAGTACCACTTGATAATTTGAACTCTTTGTTCAACAATATAAACCAACATTTAAAAAAGAAATGACAGCAGTTTGCAACACTCCAATCAGCTTGAAAATGAACTCTCTTCGTTCAAATGCTTCCGGCCGCGCGGGTGAGCCGGTATGGTTTCCATCCCATACTACTGCAGGAAAGGGTGGGGGAGCGAGCAAGGCGTATACATACATATGGCATATATATATATATATATATATATATATATATATATATATATATATATATATATATATATATATATAATATATATATATATATATCTATATATATATATATATATATATATATATATATATATATATATATATATATGTCATCAAAATAAATAAAATGCATTATTATATTATATATATATATATATATATATATATATATTTATGCAATTTTGCGATTTAGGCATTTATTTTAAAGTAAGTTGTATTTTTAAATTTTCTATGATTACTTAAAATTTAACTTAATATATATTTTTTACTTTTTGTTCCTGAACAAAATAAATGCAAAACCAAACCTTAAAAGAAAACATCTACAAATTTAATATTGTTTTAGACTCTATTTAGGCTGCAAAATATACTCTACTTCATGTTACCTAGCTAATTTATTAAAAAATAAACACTTTATCATTTTTGGCAACTTGGGTTTAGGTTATAAAAACCGCCTTAATATTTTTTAAAAATATGTGCACACTATTAAATTATTTAAATTCCCAATTTTATTTTTTGACTTGGTTTTAAGAGTGTTAATAGCTGATAATACCAAATTAAAAATCATTGTTTTAATAATAATTACTTTATTTAGTAAATTTCTATTTTTCTGTCTCAAGGACTCAAAAAAGAGAAGCGTATATTATTTATTATTAAGAAAATATTAATATTATAAATGGTCGGTTGTTAATTGTAATAATGTGACCGCTTTAGTCCTAATTTCGGGGTTTTAGGGGCTGACCTTGTTCATCTCTATTGACCCCTCACTTAAAAACAAAATAATAAAAAAAAACCCATTAAAAAACACAAAAACTCAAATTAGATATAAATGTTATATAAAGGAAGCAGAATTGCCATCAAAACGTCGATTTAATAATTATTGGGAGTTTTTCGTTATCTTATTTTAGGCGTTTTGAAGGTTCATACAAGTATCAGTAGAGCTTAACAGGGTTAGCGGTTTTATTTTGTAGGTTGGCATGTACCCAATAAAAACCACCCAATAAAAAACCACCCAATAAATAAATCCACCAAATTATTACAAAACATATCTTCAACTATAAATTTATTGTTGTTTTTTAGATATATAGACATGGTGTTAGGCAGAGCATAACAACATTGTTTGTTTTTTGGTGCAGACATTTTTCTTATTATCTGCATTTCTTTTATCGTATCATGTAAGTCAAACTATGGAAAAGTATAAAGACTCCAAGATAAGATATATCTTTTTAACATTCTTAAATAGATATTTAAGGTGAGTTTTTTAAAAATCGTTAGGCCTTATGTAATTAACTAAACATAAAATTCTAGAAACTGTTAGGTTTAGTATATTAAATTGCAGATTTAAATAAATAATAATATACAGTGAGTATATTAAATGTCCATCCTCTTTATCTTTTAAATGGTAAAATATTTGAGAATCATGTAAAATTTGTGTATAAGGGTGTCATTTAAAGTACTCTTTGGCATAAAACTAATTTTGGTCACGTTGCCAAGGGGACATCAGCACCTTTTTTAAGAAAACAAGGGTCATTTAGCACCTCGTTTTTAAGGCCTTTGATTCTTTGTTCAACGCTACTTTATTTTTAAAATCGGCCCAGCCGTTTCAGATTTACAAGCCAATACCATTAAAATCGCACTCTTTATATAGTATTTAAGCAAAATTTCAAATGGTTTTAAGTCTGAAACGGCTGGGACGATTTTCAAAGTGACATTCGGTAGAGAATTAAAGAGCCTTTTAAACAAGGTGCTTCATGACTCCTTCCATTTAAAAAAGAAGTTGCTAGTGCCCCCTTGGCATTAGGCCCTTGATCGAAATTATTTTTATGCCAAAAAGTAGTTTAACCGATCTTGATATCTTATTTCATTAAGGAGATAATGAGGTAGGTAACACTTTTCCCATGGTTCACGTAAAAAAAATATTACAAAGTTTAGTTTTGTCCAAGAATGGCAACTTAATAAAAATGTGTCGCATTAGATTACAAAGGTTAAATTAGGTTACAAACCTTAATTCTGCACCTGATATTTTGTTAGGAAAAATACAATCATAAACATTTAAATTGCTTTAAAACTGCTAACAGGTTCCTAAGATTGTATAATATTTCTACAGAATAGGTATCTATTATACAATTTGCATATTTTAACTGTTTAAGAATTATTAAATTTATTAATTTTCGGACCATATCGTTCGGCCTGTCCGAAAGTACAAAATACCTTTCGTTATTATTCCTACCTATATACCTACGTGAAATGTATGTTGTTTTGTGCAGGGGCGATCATATCAACTCTCCAAAGGGGGATATATCATCATTAAATGTCCATATTTGCACTAAGTGGTGTTTAGGTCAAAAAATGAATCGGTTGCAAAGGATGTGCCATGAAAGGGGGGCATGCCCTCCCCCCTATGACCGGCCCTGGTTTTGTGATAGTGTCATTTTTCTCGGATATATTACGTGGGTACCCTCCGTTCCTAAAGATTTCATTCAGGGATAAACCAATCTACAAAGGTAAACACTTGTGTTCTACCATCCGACCATTGTCATTTTTATTAATTAACTAAATTTTAAAATACAGTACAATAATTTTCTTTTTTTTACTTTCTTATTTTTTAGTTTTTACTCCATTAACAAAATACATTATGAAAGTATATACGCAAACATGTTTTAAAATTAAAATCCAACCTTTATGTAGACCCGAAGCTATCATTTTTAGCCTAATAAAGAAAAGTAAATTATTGCCTAAAGAACTCAAAAATCTAGATCTTGTACTACAAAAAAATAATTACTTTGCTTACCTTAAAAATTTGTTAGTGACAGTACTAGCTGGCGATCGATAACATATTATTTTAAAAATTGATTCTTCGAACTTCGAAGGATCGAAGGATACAGTCTTTTCTCTTTCAAAGTGTAATTACTTTTTTGCCCCGGTATATTATCAGTTTGGTAGATAAATTTATTTTCCCAGATTTTTGCACAAAAAAGGTACACCTGTTAAATATCGCTATGAGCAACCAATTCTAAGATATCTTAGATCAAACGTTTCATTTTACATAAAAAATCCTTTTCATTGGCCTAGATAAAGCGTGAATGAATGCAATGGCAAACTTTGGTATGGAATAAAATGTTTAATTTGAAATATTTCGGAAACGGATGCCTGTAGCGATATTTATCAGGTATACCTGTTTTGTGCAGAAAATATTAAAAAATAAAAACTGTTTACTAAAATTATAATATACCGAGTCAAAAAAGGTTATGACACTTTGAACTTAAGCAAAGGACTGCAGGTGGCTCCCTCTACATTTAACGACAAAAACAATAGCATATTAAGATTCTCCTCTCTAAAAACCTTTTTTTTCTAAACTTCGTGTAAAAATGTCTTTTAATAAATAAAATATTTAAAAATAACTATAATAAAATAAAAAATTTTACAGCCTGTATCTCGCAAACGATCAACTTTTCGACTAAGGCAAATTGCGTTAGATCGTTGTATTTTGGTCCAAGGAATTTGTAATAGCTTTTGTACAGACTCTTTAAAGACACCCTGTATAATTTATTGGGTACTTCTCCCTCTTTTTTTAAATAAACCCATATGCTTGCTAATTAATTATTGAAGTTTGATAATAATTATTTACATTCGGTTTATTTTAAACTTAATTAGTACGTATTTAGGTATAGCGGAAATTATAAAAAAATAATTTGATCTAAGGTATTTTGCAGTGTCGCAACTAGCATCTGGTTTTTAGGGGCTAAAGCCCTAGTCAATATATATTTTCCAAAAACAGTAATACATTTTAAATACCCAATAATTGGGGGGAGGTAATCGCGGTCTTGGGGCTTAGCACCCGCCAGCCCCCCTAATTGCGCCCCTGGTGTTTTGTACATGTGGAATTAAATAGTGATATCAGTACTGTTGTCAGATTTGAAAGTGTTGTGCTACACTTTTTTTAATAAACTGCCCTATTTATTTTAATTGCATTAAATTGTGTGAATCAAATTTGATAAGTTTCTTAATTTTAAAAATTCTGTCTTTATTAGTTGCTGAGATATGCTACACCACAATTTCTTCGTTTATTAAAAATGCGCTGTGTCAATCTCGGTAACTAGTAAAGAGTAAATTTTGAAAATTTGAAATAGTACTTAAGTTGGCACGTTCATTTTATTGCAATTAATATAAATAGGGCATTCCATTTAAACTATCAACAATTATACTTGTGGAATAATACTTGAAAATCTTGGGACAATGACGGTAATGACGATTTCAATTTTACCTTCCCAGAAAACTTCAAATACCAAATTTTACAAACCAGCTTATCAGTTTTAAAGAAATTTAAGCGCATCCGAACTTTTACCCTAAATGTAGTGTCTTTAATAATAAATTTAAAGAACGAAAAAGATACGTGTAGCACAAAACTGAAAAATCTGGCAACGTTGCCGATATTACAGAATTTGGTAACTGTAGCTTAAGCGGTTTTATGCCTATTTTCATCAACTTTTTTAGGAGATCTTTAGCGCTAGGTAGAGAATAACTTCATGTTAAGCGTATATAAACATTCCCTACCTAGCGCTTAGGATCCCCTAAAAGAGTTAGTGGGCATTAATAATATTTCAGAGTTGCAATAGTTTTTTCTAACACAGTATGATATTGCCATAAAATTTAATTTAAATGTAGGTACTTTTTTAGAATTTTACCTCCAGTCTTGGTGGCGATCATGTGTATATGTACAGTATGGATAACGCCTATATTTGATGGACCTTTACAAAATATATATTCAGGCATGGAATTTGAAAGATGTCGAAAAACTGGTGGACCAACGTTTTCTTTATTAACAATCATCACAATGAAAGCGAGATGGTTAGTTACTAGGTAACAAAGATATTCGCACCAATTAAATACTAATGATGTAGAAACATGAATTTACGGAACACGAAGTTAACATACCAACAACTTGTTTTTTAAATGAAAAGGGATGTCGTGTAGCACCTCGTTTTAAAGATCCTTTGATTTTTCACTCAACCATATTTTGTTTTTTAAAATCGGCTTAGCTATTTAAGACATATTGCCAGTTCATACAGACGCCAAAAGCGAATTGCAAAACGCGAATTTTATTCTTATTGGAAATAAAATTAAAAGCATTAAATTTAAATAGTTTAAACGTCTTGCGAGTTTGCAAGCTTTAATATGTAGGAGGTGGAAAAACTAAAATAATTTATTTTTTTGGTGAATATTTGCCTACGCACAAACAAGAGGTTATTTGTTATATATGTCATTTCAGAGACAATTTTGTTATTGTTATTTTTATGTCATTCTTTTAGCTATTTAAAACGTTATTTAAGTGTTTATTTTCTTAAAAGTTTTGTGTTTTTTGATTTGAATTAATATTAACTTTTTTAGCCCTTTTTATTTACCTATAACAAAAATGCAGCGATTCTATTATTCGTTGCCCAATAAATGTGCTGTAGGTTCGGTTGTTGCCTAGTCGAATATTAGCTTCCGCAATTTGCTTTTCGCGTTTGTATGAACTTTTACAAGTCAATGCGATTAAAACGACCACGATACTGCTTCTAGAGTATTAAAGGTAAATTTTAAAACCATTTTAAGCCTGAAAAGGCCGAGCTGATTTTTAAAAATATGGGTGTGTTGATAGAGGATCAAATGGCTCTAAATATGATATAATTATTAATATTAATAACACTGGTCAACACGATTTTTGTGTCTGACTTCTCCATATTAAATTTTGGTTGCTACAACACTGCTTCTAGAGTATTTAGGCTAAATTTAAAACCGTTTTAAGTCTGAAACAGCCTAGCGGATTTTTGAAATATAGGTGTGTTAATAGAGGATCAAATGGCTCTAAATATGAGATAATTATTAATATCAGTAACACTGGTCCACACGATTTTTGTGTCTGACATCTCCATATTAAATTTTAGTTGACTTAACTAAGGAAAAATATATATTTTTTATTAAAGTTTGCTTTTGTAAAAATTAGAGCAATTTTCCAAGTTTTTGAAAAAATAAGTAATTTTAATACAGGGTTTAAATTAACTAATTGCTAAAACTACAGGACTTAATGCCTTGGCTTATTTTAGGATGAAAAGTTAATTTAAACAATATGTCATAAACAATACAATAACAATAACTTTTATGCCATAGGGTGATAAAATTTTAGAACATTAATCGTTTTCTTATTATAACTTTAAAACTGTTTGAGATATTTTCATGAAATTTAACATGCATATAGACATTTTTAATGTAAAAGTTTTTTAATTATTTCTACCAGTGGTGTTTGAACGGGATGATCACTGATTTTTTTTTAAATATATAGTACCGCACTGATTTTTTCAAAAATAAAAATTATAATTAAAATCTTCATTATTTTTTTCAAGAAATTTGACCTTTAGAGTTTTTTTTTCCAATGCGCCATTTGTGCGCTAAAAATTATTTTTATGCATTTGTGGCATAAAGAAAATATTTTGAAATAGTATGCTGGTGCCCTGTTTTTAGTTTTTTTTTACGCGAAAACGATGCCTTGGAGTAAAAAGTCAAAAAGTTAAATTTGTTGCCAAATAAATGATGATTTAAAAAATAATTTTTATTTATGGAATAAGCAATGGCGGACCATATTTTCTTTTTTTTAATTGTATTTTTTTATGTTTGTATGAGCTCTATTTAGCTTAGTGACTTAAGGGTCCGATACTTCGGTTTTTGAGTAGAAATAAATGCTTTGTAGAGTAAATAAAGTATGTAAACATTAGTAGATTTTTGAACAGACCCATCTCAAAAGTTCTGCTGGGACCCCACACCCCTCAAAGTTGGTTAAGAGATTGATATAGTTTTTTAATATCTTCAAAACGGTTAATGATAAAAAGTGATTTTGTGCCGTTAGATAGAGCACAAAATTCTGATTTATAGTGACCATAAAATTTTTATTTTTGTTTATTACGTAAGAATCACCAATATACAAAAAGTTGGAGGGGAGCATCCACAAGGCATTTTTACGATATATCTTCCAAACCGTCTACCAAACAAAAAAATATAAGACATAAAAAATTAAGGCCAAAGTTTTTCCTATCGAATGGTGTATAACATTATACTATTTTCATTTAAATTAAAGCTACCAGTGGCGTACAAAAGTAGCACTACACCAGTATAGCAGGTACTTTAAAATATAAATTTTTAATGTTATAATTTTATTTATTTTTTCAGAATATTTCTTACTTTAGTTATATTAATTGGTAATATTACATTATTTTGGTAAGACTCTACAACTAAAAAAAGGGGGAAGGGGAGTATCCATACGGCACTTTTTACCATATATCTTTCAAACCATTAACAAAAAAAAATAAACAACATAAACAACTAACGCCAAAGTTATCACTTAGACTATTATCTTTTAAAATAAAGCTACTAGTGGCGTATCAAATTAGTACTACACCAGTAAAGAACCTAGAAATGTTTAATGTTCCATTAATTTTAAAAGATTATTTTTCACTTTAGATTTATTAATTAATAATTATTCTTTACATTTTATTTACTTATTTCTTTTGTTTTATAATTTAATTCATTATATTTTTAAATAAACAACAACAGTATTATAATAACTTTTTATTATAAAGATAACAACAAATATGGCTAATACAGTGTGTCCCAGGATAGGTGTTACAAGAAGACAAATTCACCAAAAATTTTGAAATTTTTAATCGTTCTTTTGGGAAAACCCGGTCGCATGGTCCAAAACTAATAAATACAAAATTTTATTTCAATTGGTAATATACAGGGCGAGTTATAACTAAAAATATGAAAAATGAAAAAGAGTAAAGTACCTTTATTTTTAAAAATAGGACAAAATTGTATATTTCACAACCTAAAATACCTAATTATAACATTCCACACACAAACATAACCTGGTACATTTTAAATTTTTTAAAAAACATTAACAATTTGTACCACACATCTTACCTTTACATTTTAATAGTGTATAGTGTTTTAGTAGTGTATATCAGATGATATTTTTTCATTTTTTAAAGTGGTCAATAGTGGTGACCATTTAGTATTATCTAAAATCCATCCCCATTCAGATGGACATGGAAGTTCAACCACTGGTTGGCAGAGATTACCCCAAACAAATCATGCTTAATAAATGCATCGATTAATGTGAAGTGCTAAAGAATTCATTGTTGGGGGTAAATTCTCAACCGTGTTTTTAGGCAAAAGTTGCATTCGACAAATATCAATGTTGCTACTATCAGAATGTTTATCGTAAATGGTTATAACAAATTTTTAGATCACCCTTATTTGCTGAGATGAAGGTTTTCCAAGCTTCCCAACACTTTTTTCCTTTTCCATAAAAGGAGGACGTGATATCGCAACCGGTTAGTGAATGAAAAAAGGGCATACTTTTTCATTGATTTTTTTAGCAATTTCGATACACGAAATATGTCTTACATTTTTACCAGTACCAAACTCAATCCGCACTTCTGATTTTAATTGTGTACTGGTAAAAATTGCTAAAACCAACACATCGGTATCGACAGATTTGATTAATATTTTTTTTAAATCGTCTTTTATGCAATTGTACTCATGAACGAAAATTCGTGTGCCCGCCTCCTCCTTATAATACTGTATTTTTATATCTAAGTATATATTTTTTACTTAAAATTAAAACCAAATAATTTTAAAAATGCTTACTTATATGTATGTACCTATGTTAAGAAACCTATAACAACTTCTATTTTGGTAGTATATAAAATTATATTATTTTTTACGTAATTTAACAAAATCATTTACCAATCGTTAAAACAATTTTGCACGAAAAAAACAATAATTGCCATACATACCTGTTTATTCTAATACAAATAAAGAGCTAATAAAAACATGCATGGATTGGTAGCTCTATTTAAAAAGGTAATATCTAAAGTTATACACAATTTGATAGAAAAAGTTCTTGCCCTTGATTTTTATGTCATGTAATTTTTTCGTTAAGTGAACGGTTTGGAAGATATATAATAAAAATAATAAAATGAATACTCCCCCAAAATTTTTTTGTTGTAGACTCTTATCAAAAAGACAAAAATGTACACGGAAAAAAATCGACACGTTGCTATAAGAGTGTAGGAGTGTAGCGCAAAAATTGTGTTAAATATGTTTATTATTGACGTTCTAAGTATAATTTTTGTCATTAATTTTCTGTTATGAAAATCAACGAGTCCTAAAGTGTTGTAAGTCAATGATAGTAGCTAACAACAGTAACCAAATATGAATCTTGACTACATTATAGTAGTATTGGAAATGTGGTAATGTAAGTTCTGCTACAAAAGTATTAAAAAGTAATAAAGTTTAATATTAAATACTGCACATTATTTGCTACAAAAACGGAGCGAACTGTGTAGCTTACAATTGCATGAATATTTACCAGATTTTTTTTTCCGTGTAATATTTAATATTACTAGTATGCAGAATTAGAAATAATTTTAAATTAATAAAACTGGAGTAAAAAATATTATTAAAAAATTAAAAGTATAACATTAAAAATTTCTATTTTTAGGTACTATACTGGTATAGTGCTACTTTTGTACGCCACTGGTAGCTTAATTTTAAAAGATAATATTATAATGTTATACACCATTCGATAGGAAAAACTGTGGCCTTTACTTTTTGTATCTTTTTTTTTTATTTGGTGGATGGTTTGGAAGATATATCGTAAAAAGTGCCGTGTGGATGCTCCCTCCGTCATTTTTTTGTTTTAGATTTTTACTAAATCAACAATAATACAAGTTTTACTAGTACTATTTTGCAGAATTTTATGCTCTATCTAACGACACTAAAATCAGTTTTTTATCATTTACCGTTTAGAAGATATTAGAAAAAACTATATCAATCCTTTAACCAACTTGGAGGGGGGTGGGAGGTGCCAGCAGGACTTTTGAGGTGGGTCTGTTCAAAAATCTACTAATGTTGACATACTTTATTCACTGTATAAAGCATTTGCTTCTACTCAAAAACCGAAGTATCGGGCCATTTTTGAACAATAAGTCACTAAGCTAATTATAATAAAAATACGTATTTATATGAATTAGACAAAAGCAAACTTTAAGAACTAAAAATAAAAAATTAAGTGCTTTTTAATGACTAAAATCAGAATTTAAGCATAAGAACAAAAACACATTTTTTTGTCGCTGTAATTTTTAATTCCTTTTAAACCCTTTTTTTTATAGTAAAGATGTT
Source organism: Listronotus bonariensis (assembly GCA_014170235.1). Lineage (NCBI taxonomy): Eukaryota > Metazoa > Arthropoda > Insecta > Coleoptera > Curculionidae > Listronotus > Listronotus bonariensis. Next base: position 19,941 of record JACEGR010005597.1, read on the forward strand.
TAATACACTCTTGGCCAAAATGTATTCACGTTAAGAACTTTAATTGATACCATAAACTACAGAAACAAATTAGAAATTGTCGATGTTAGTTAGGCGCGCCTATATGGCGTGTGTAAGGGGATCAAGCCCGCTGGCGAGTTTCAACAACAAGTCCCTTTGATGTGTGTCAAAAATACCGCTTCCTACGCGAACACTGGCCAGCGCTAACGGTGGCTTTGCTTTGCTATATGTTTTTCATACACACAATGCGCCAACGTTGGAACGAGCGGACATTGGTTAAGGCTTGCCATGTCGTCTGTAGCCGGCTTTAGTCTTTTATCCGATTTTTATGATTCTTAGGTTCAGTTGTCGCCACTTTCATCAAGATTGTCATACTGTGAAAAAATTCAGCGTAACAATTTTTTACCAGCGTATATAATTTTAAACCTACAACTTTCCATAACATTTTTTTGTTATCCGTATCTTTTTTAATCGGAAACAATAAAATTTATATACCGAGTGTCAAAGTATAAATTTGCACCCTATTTAAAGTTTTAATTTTTATTATGCCAAATAAATAAAATTGCAGTATATTAGTTTTTTTCGTATAGTTTTCAAATCAGAATTCAGATTTTTCTTATCTCTAAAGTTATATAGGGTACAACACAGTACAATTTCTTAAATTGAACACCCTGTATATTATGTCATGTAAATGTTTAAAAAAAACTTTATGGAAATATTACACTAATTATGTTCATCTTTACCCACTAGTTTTCGTCTCATCTAAATGTAAGATTTGCCCAATACATGACCATTACAATTCAATGCGATGCATCTTCTGCATTCTTTTCTCAAAAAAGAAAATTTATTTTTAAAATAAAAATATTGACATGAATAAAACAACATTAGGTTGTTACACCTAGTGTTTAAACATTCAGTTCAAAATGCAATATTTGGTTTTTCCCTGTAGAACAACAAATTCTTAAAAAGTTGGTGCAATCTTCCTATTTTATATTATTTTGTATGAAAGGGGCGACAACTAGGCCAAAATAATAGAAATCGGATAATAATGCAAGAAGTAATTTGAAATAGAATTCAAATATTATTTTGTTTGTCCTTTTTTGTGTCCAGGAGTGTAGTTTTTTTGAATATCCTGCAAGTCAATCGGCATACATATATTGGAATACTGGCTTTTCTTGGAATACATATGTATGTTCTTGTAAATTATATAAAAAATACATCTATGAAATAAACACTTTTAGAATAGGTACTCATCCAATTGGTTCAGTTTTTATATCCTTATTATTTTTAGTTGTTTTAGTTTTTTGGTATTTTATATATTTTTATTTTAGTGCTACTTTCTTACATGGTATTTGGCAGCAGATACACAATTGTACCTAGTATCACTAATAATACTATTTATTATATGGAAATATCGTCATAAAACGAAGACAATTTTAGCCACAAGTGTGTTGGTTGGAATTCTATTACCAACCATTTTATGCTACAAATATGATTTAGATTTAATTTATCGGTTAACACCTGAGTAAGTACACTATTATAGTATGACAAAAAAACTTGAATGCAGAAAATACCTCTATACAAAGGGTTAAAAATTCGATGCATTAGCATTGCTATCTCGGTAATTATAAGAAATGAAGAGTTGGGCAAATTAAGGCAAAGCTGCGCATCCTAATTCTTAATAATTGGGCTAAGAGAAATAAAAAAATCCGGTTACTTCCGGAGATATCCAGCAAAAACCGAAAAATTCAATTATCCATTTTATGTTTAAGGCCTTGTTGGTGATTATTTTAAAAACCAATAACACTTTTCTAAAGCTCGGCTTTATTTTTTAATACGGACCAGTGCCTTTAGAACGTGCTATTGGTTTTTCAAAATAATCACGCACAGGGCCCTAAAAATAAAATGGGTAATTAAATTTTTGTTTTTATTCCGGATATCTCCGGAAGTAACCAAAATGTTTTATACTTCTCTTCGCCCAATTATTCAGCATTTGGATGCGCAACTTTGCTTTAATTTAATCAACTATCTATCTTTTATAATTACCAAGATAGCAATGATAATGCATTGAATTTGTAACACCCTGTATAGTTTATTTGCAAAAAAGGTTAAGATTATTATTTACAAAACTATATAACAACTAAAAGTACAAAAATAATTGTGCACAAGTTTTTTCACAATTTAAAATTATATATTTTCTAATGAAAATTTTTATTGCATATAGGTACACTGCTTTAAAAAATTGACAACTCTTAATGTACTTGTAATTTTTAAAGTGTTAATGATATTTAGATAGAGCTTTTGAATTTCAAACACTTTTCAGAATAAATCAAAGAATGTGAGTTTTGTATAATCATTCATTTTTAAGAAAAAGCTTACAAATTAAAAATGTATAAAAAACAAAGTGAAAATCCGACAATTTTCTTTATCTTCTGTCGCGCTATTTGATTGTTATGGAGTTTAGTATGTCCCCCAGCAGCATGAATAACTTCTTGGCATCTCCTTGGCATGATTAAGACAAGCTGTCAAACATCTTCCTGTGGATACTGTCCCATTTGTCGAGACCAGGACTTCTGTTTATTGTTGAATAGTCTGAGGTGGATTTTGACGTCGACGAATACGTCTGTCTAGCATATCCCATGAATATTTTATAGTATTGAAATCGAGGCTTAACGCTGGCCAATTTGTTATACAAAGTTTATGCTTACGATAAAAATCGGTGGTAATGTTACCAGAATGCGGCCTAGCACTGTCTTGCATAAAGAGAAATTTATGACCAATACCATATGCTGCAGAAATGACATGATCTGAAAGAACGATATTAATATATTTGGCAGCTGTGTTTTTGGTATCACTACAAGGTCCGTTTTTTCTTCCAAACTTATTCCAGCCCAGACCATTGCTGAACCACCTCCAAATCTGAAATCGTTCATTAGGACCTGTGTACACAGGTATCCAACCGTCACAACGGGTTAGACAAAAACTTAATTTGTCTGTAAAAAGTACAGGTTTTCAATGTCTTCGCTGCCATTGCAAATGATCGCAAACAAAGTTTAACCAAGAAGTTTTGTGCCACTGGACCCAAACATCCTAATCTAAACAAACGCCTTAAAATATTAAATAATTAACAGATTTCATCTAAATCGGTTAAAGTTAATATTTAAAAATATTAACTTATATAATATTTGAATTGCATATCATTTTATTGAAACACCTAATTTTATTTTGTGTTGTAATTTTCTATTTATTTATTTTTTAATCCACCTTTTTTAACCGACCTAAATAAAGAAGAAGGGTATATGTTCGACATCTATGTATTTTTTTTCTTTAAGGAAATAAATACAAATACATGTCTTTAGTAATAACTTGTTTTGGATTAGGGCACCACATATATCTTGTTCAGTTCTATGCTTTAAAAACATATTGACGTTTAATCTCACGAATAAACAAATCTACCAATATTCATCCATTACTTATAAGCGGCCAAGTTTTGCAAAACATTTAAATATTTGAAAATTATTTTTGATAACAATAATAAATGCCTCATGCAGCGAATTACTTGTTTCATTTATGTAATATGTTTTCTCTTCTAATCTGTGTACTTTGCATGTACACATATGTAATGAGATTCGGTCTAAAACTTTATTACCGTCCATTCTAAATTATAGTATTTTTAATTTCATTAAATGAAGGACCTCTTGCCCTATTAACAATCCCATTCTTACAAGTAAGGCTTCTTCTCTGGCCAACCGATGATCCGTCAGAATCAGTCTGTATTCCTTTAGAGTTCAACTGGATAGGCTTTGAACTTCTCACTGTGTCCGTTTCTTTATCCCTGAGTGTTACGATTGTGAAACGTTCTCATTATTGAGATCTTCAGTAATGCGTATTTATACTTGCTTTTAATCTAAAATGTTTAAAAAGTTTAAAATCCCAAGATTACTTTATGCTCTTATTATTTAAATTAGTAATAGTTGACCGATCAAATCAAACATATTATGTGAAATTTTTGATAAAATACCATTAAGTTATTTTATTTAAACTAACCTCTTCAATTGGAAGATAATATGTTGATTCTAGTTAAAATTTAGCTCTAAAATGTTTTAAAAAGCAATACTTTTTTCTCTAATTTAAATAAACGTGCAAATTACCATATATGGTCTAACTTTATACCTATAAATTAAACATCAAACTTTTTTGTTAATCTGTTAACTGCGTTTGTCAATCAAAATTTTCGCGCGGAATGGTTGTATTGTTTTGGTATTGGTTAATTTGTATTTCGTGTTGCTGGTTCTGACTTTGTACCGGTAAAACTTTTTACAGTAAAAATGCTAGATTTTCCTAACAGTATTAAAAACCTAGTAAAATGTGAAGCATATAATAAATTAAGAAATTTTTATACCATTCTTAACGCAGTCAATTAATTAATAGTTTTTGATAACTACACAATCTGAGTTATTTAATTAAGGATGTAAAATTTTACCAACCTAATAAAATACCTATTTTTCTGCAGATTAATTTTGTAAATAATTTTTGCTTTTTTCTAAACACTATTAAACACCCTCCTTTATTATTTTTTGATTTAACAATATTGTTTTAGGAATACCAAGAATAATAATTTCAGATCTTTTAAATTCAATGCAGTTTATACATCTACATATGCAAATATGGCTTCATATATGATAGGACTTTGTCTGGGATGTTGCTATTTTGCGATTGAAAAGAAAAAAATTAGGATCCAATATGTAAGTTACGGAGTCCAAGACTCAGAATCTATTGACGAGGAGTTTGCATTATTCTGAGACAACTCGTTATTAAAAACCAAAACTATTTATGAAAAGTAATACCGTTTTCTTAAAAATTTAGAAATATTGACATATTCTGTTGCAATATAATACAGCAATTATTCAAATTCAGGCCCTTTTAGTACCGGCACGACGCGAAACCCTTTTATTGCGATCAAGAAATGCATGCAAAACAACCTTAGACCTTAGGCCTTTGACTCAGTTCGGGTTACGTCTAGTTAGTTTAGTGTTAGCCATTTTTCTTGTAGTTTTCAGCGGATATAGCCACTGACTTTTGAGCATCGACACAAATGATTGAAGCAAACTTCTGTAGACTTAGAAAAATGGTATCGGAAGATCTTCAGTAAAAATGTTTCTTTTGTTGCTATTGATTCAATTTTTTAACAACACAACGCTAGAGCACATTAACCATTTATAGCTAGCTCGAAAACTACTGAACCTACAGCAAATCGGTTAGACCCTATCAGCACTTACAAGGAAACTATCCCCGGTGTCCCGAGGTGTCCCTCGCCGATTTTGATCAATCTGCAATATGTTGTAGCACGTGTTTTTTTTATGTACTACAACATATAGCAGATTGATCAAAATCGGCGGGAGACACCTGGGGTAGGTTCTTTATTAGACATAAGTTACAGGCAAGTAAAAAGAAAGAACTCGTATAATCTGATCAATGCCCATACGTGTTAATGGATGTATAAGAAATTGGCGGTTTTTAATATATTATTTAATGTATTTAATGTAACTTACATGACTCCTTTATTTATTTATTAGCTGTTGTCTGCGGTATATTTAAGCATACAATAATAATAGTTCCACTATTTGTAGCTGAGCATACATAGGGGAATGGCCAGACTGAAGATTGCGCTAGCGATATTTCGCAATGCGAAGGCTGCATGTTAATGTTCGCCCGGCCACTGAGTGTCGGTGCATTTGCGCATTAGGTTTAAAAAAATCGCTAGCTTGCGAGATCTTCTATCTGGCCGTAAACTTAGAGGTTGCTAGTTGCTCGTGGATAACATGTTTTGCCTGCGTAGCTCTAGCATTTTTAAATAAGGTATTTCTGTTATTTGTATTATTTTCGTCATGTTAACATTTTTTGTACCGAGTGGCGCCTTTTCGTTGACCTTGCAGGGTAGAAAAGATAAAACAAATCTTATTACATAATCTCGCTTTCGATTTTTGAGAAAAAAAGAAGTAAATCAGGGCTAACTTGATTTGTTTTGGAAATATAGTGTTTTCAAATTTTGTCAATTTGGCCCGGCACCAATAACTCACTTGATATCAAAGAAAAAAATGTAAATAGGTAAGTTTTAGGGATTTTTATGTAAAATTTACTGACAAACCTATATTTTTTTCCATTGCGTTTTTTTAAAGTTGTAACACAAAAGTAAGTTTTTTTTTTAATGGAACTCTCTGTATATTTTATTACCAATAGTCCCTTCGGAAATATAGCCATCGTCAGAGGTTCAATAATAAAATAGCATTATTAAAATAAAACACCCTGTATATTTTATCATTTATATCAAAAAATTAATTTTAAAGATCTTTAAGAAAATACCACAATTAGAGCAGCCAAAGGTTTGTATTTTCATATTTCCCGAACTGTTAGGAATAAACATGTAAAATGTGGTATTTTGTAAAAGTTTTTAAAAAATATTTTTAATGGTAACACAATATACGGGGTTCCTAAAAACTTCTGACGATGATCATATTCCAAAACTATTAAAAAATGAAAGCATCAAATGTAGTATTTTAAAAGCTTTTTTGGAAATCTGTCTAATTATATAAAAATATACTGGGTGTTCTTAAAACGAAAACAACTTTTGTCATAGCTTTAAAATAAAAGGCAATAAAAACGTTCTACGTAAAAATCCGTAAAACTTTCCTATTTACATTTTTTTCCAATATCAAGCGAGTAACAAATGCTTGGATAAATTGTCAAAATTTGAAAAACATTCTGGACCTTCCAAAGAAATCAAGTTTTACTTTCATCAGTTCCTTCACTTGCAAGTGATCATGATCATTTAATTACGTGACAAATGCCATTTCAAGTATTTATAAACATTCAGAATGAAGTTAGCCACATAAGTTGTCACACAGAATGTTATCACTTTTACTTTAATTACTTTGTTCACTGATCATGTCTCGAAAAAGTACCATTTTATTTTTTGCTATACTCTGCAAGATCAATGAAAAGTCGCGACCCTGTACATTTACCTTTTACATTTTAAAAATACTTGATTGCTTTTAATGGTCTATTTTGTTTTTATTTTAGCATTCCTTTATTTGGATGTCGATATTTATTACATTACCAACAGCCGTAGTATATATTTCATCCTACGACTATTCACCATTCGTTACCGTTTTACTATCGGGTTTGGTAAAACCCTGTTATGCTCTGGGAATTGGCATTGGTATTTTAGGAATGTCTCAACATGAAAATAGTAGGTTAAAGATTTTAAATTTATTTTATATTGAAAATGTATTATGTATTATCTAACCAGAACTAACCAGAACTAACCAAAACCAATCACCAATTGCCATTAAAACGTCCAAAATTTATTTTAGTGGCATTATAGTTTTAATCTATCACAAAACTTGAAGTGTAAATTTTACATGATAAAATAATCGTACATTTATTGTTTTCCAAAATGTCTTTGGTTTTCAAGTTATAACCCGTAAAAGTTTAATTTTTAATTTCCTGTTTTTTCGCTAGATTGCGTTCCATCGTTTTATATGCAGTGCATTTCAATTAAAACGAGCCACCACCTATAATTCTGTTATTTGTACACTTATTGAAAAATACTAAAAGACGTCAATTTTATATTTGGGGGGACACATTTTTGTGTCAAAATTTACTTGTCAAGGATAATCCCCTCTCCCCACCAATACAAACGTCAAAAAGTTTAAATGGGAAGGGGGTCAAATGATACCTTATCTTAATGGGTTTTAAAATCTCTTTTCAACAGACATTAGTTTTTCAAAATGGGTTTAGTAGTTTTCCAGAAAACATACCCTAAATATCCGGTGTCTTTAGCCACTGTAACTTTTTAATTTTTTAAATATTAACATAAAATTTTGTTTGTGGTTTACTAACTAATTATGTAATATCTCATAAATTCAGTTCTTTCTTGTTACTTCCGGTTTAGTCAAAAATGACTTCAACTTTCTTATTTAAAATGGGACACCCTGTATATGTTTATTCATCTGAATTGACAATGTCATTCCGAGTACATGACAATCTACTGGCTGCTTTTTTGACATCCAACCTATAAAAAAATTTAAACTTAGAATTAGCGTTTCATTAATGCGATAAAACTGTAAATTTTGGCCCAGAGAGTCACGAAAAAATATATGTAACTATTTATTTTGCTGTGACTACTTAGTAATGTTTTATTTCATTTATGGCACTCTAGATTAAAAATTAAAAACTAAGAATATTAAGAGGTTATATGCCAAAAAGTAGCAAACTAAGTATTAGAATAAAAGTTTTTTATTTTAAATAAATAAAAATATACCGGGTGTCCCATTTTAAAGAATAAAGTTTAAGTCGTTTCCGGCTAAACCGGAAGTAACCAAAAACAACTGAATAGACAAAATATTGCACTAAATGTTAATATATCTACATACCAATTTTTATTTTAATATTTAAAAAAATAAAAAAAGTTACAGGGACTAAAGACCGATTTTAAAAAACTAAAGTCTATTAAAATAAATTGAAAAATTTAAAATCTTTTATGATAAGGTTTTATTTGACCCCGTTTTCCATTTAAACTTTTTGACGTTTGTGTTGGTGGGGGAAGGGGATAACCCTGGACAAGTAAAGTTTGGCACAAAAATGTGTCCTCCTAAATATAAAAATTGACGTGTTACAGAATTTTTTAATAGTGGACAAATAACGGTTTTTATTGGAATGCACTGTAGTAATAAATGAAATTGATCGTGTGCCTCTAGAGTAAAGTGACCACACTTCCTGATATTGGCGGGACAGTCCCATTTTTGGAGGAATATCCCACATCCCGCCGGGTTTTAGGAAATGTCCCGATTTTCTAAAAACTCCCGACTTGTGGTGCGCGGAGGTGAGGCTTGTTTTTGACTTTGGGGGATAAAAGAAATTTTTCTAGAAACATTTAAAAGGTGAGGATCTTATTTTGCTCTTTCAATATATATAGGGAAAAGGGACACAAAAATTACATTTGTCGTGTTTTCACTTGTCCTAATCTCTAAGTTTAAAAATGTGGTCACTTTACCCTAGGCGATTCTTTACTTACATTGAATATTGTTCCTTTTTTCATATTTTCTACGTGTTAACAGCTACTCTGTTTTTTAACAAGTTTAACCTATCTAACCTTTTCCAGTTAAACTCTTTGTTTAACTGGAAAAATGTAACCTTTTAGGGGTGAATCATCCAAAAATAAATTTAAATCTTCGTTTTTAATATATAGTGCCAGTAATGATATGGACTTTATGATAAGAACCCTTTAAAGCCATTTTGGGGGTTCCTTTTAACGAAGCGGCGCTTTAACTCAGCCTGTCAATGCCAAAAGATTCGGACAATTTTACCACAATGTTTTATATGCAATTTTGTGCCAAAAATGGTAAGGGTTACTAGTCAGGGAAGCATTAGTCTCTAACACATATATTTCGGGTATTGGACTGGGTAGGTGTTGGAACTATAACCCTTACGACTTTGACACAATGTTTAAAAATTGGATGTAAAACATTGTAGTAAACCTATTCGACACAAAAATTGACGCGTTTGCCTGGTCCGAAAACCGAAACATTTGACATTGACAGGCTGGGTTAATGCGTCGCTTTCATATATGGCGGTATGAATATTCGTGGTAGTCTCGTCTAAAGGAATTCCCCTTGGGCTTTTAAAAGGGTTCTTATTATCAAGTTATTTTTATAACTGGTCCTAAAAATAATTTAATTTGAATTTCAAATTTGAGTGAAATTAAGAGAAACTTTTTAAAGGCAATGTAGGTCTTCTTCTTCAGCTTCAGTGGCACACAATATTACTAAAATATTGAAGCGTAATGGACTTAGTATTTACTTTAAATATGAGTCATATGGGTATTTGCTTAAGCAAATAATTAAACACATTAAATTGAAGGGGTTATAACTCGAAAACAAATGACATACAAAAAAATAAAACTGTACCATTTTTTTATCATGTAGAATGTCCGCCTTAATTTTCGTGATCAATTTTTGATTCACTCTGTATTATTACCCTTATTCGCCAAAAAAGTCAACAACTTCTTAAACAGTTATATCCACTTGCGATTTTTAAAAAATTGATTTTTTTAAGCATATGTATTTAGAATACACTCCTGTGTTCAAGTGTATTTTCTGAAAATTCAATAGTAATTTATGTAACAAGTGTATAAAATGATACTTTTTTACGAATGGGAAGTTTGACAGCACGAGCCATTAGGCGAGTGCGGCAATCCCATCAGTAAAAAACAGACACTTTGTGCATGTGTTACATACTATGTTTGTTCCACGACAGTATAAAAATTTATTTTTTAACACTTTACGTAGTGTACTAGAATGAAATACCTTAACTTCATGTTTACGAGTAAAAAGCAGCATTTTATTAACGGTCGTGGAAATAATTAATTCTTTCAATAGTTTCGAAGCGTTGCGCGTATTTATATACTTTTTTAACTTAAGTGTATAGGTTTCTTAAAGCTTTAAACGCGTTTTTCGTAAAACAGTTTTTTCGGTGACCATGATTTCTCGAAAACTACTTAACCGATCTATCTTAAATTTTGACATAGCTTCCTTCATTATCTTTTCTAGCAATTAATAATAGATTTTTTTCTTTCGAAATAAATATTTGTTTTTTAATAAATAATTTAAGGCCTAAATTTGGGGCAAGAAATAGATTTTTGTGTTTAGTAACCGCCATTTTGTCAAAAAAATGTTTTTGTTTACTCCTTCGATTAATTTATAAATTATATATTTCTTAAAGTAAATGCGTTTGGCTCTTTTATTTCAAATAAGACAGTCCAGAGATGGTCACCGCAAAACGTTTTTTAGAGGAGCACCCGGATATCGACTACAGAGGGTTCCAAAATATTTTTTCTGACAATATAAATATGTCAAGATATATTAAAAGTAAACAGAATATATGTACTAAATTACAAATAAATAAATTAAAATGGCTTCTCAGAAGAGAAAAAAATGTCCACTACCTATTATGTAAAATTAAGTTTGATTTTAATTTTAAGGTATTCTTAGAAAAGTCTGTGAATGGAGGCCAGTTTTATTTTTGGGTAACTTTACTTATAGCACCTATGTAATCCAATATGGAATTGTATTTTTAGGACAGCTGTCGCAAAACAGCCACTTTATGTCTCAGATTACGTGTTAGTAAGTATACCATTTTAAATTTAAAAATATGTGTAAAAAGACAATTATTTATACATATAAGAGTTGTAAATTGTAATAATGCTAAAAGAAAATTTCTTCAGTGTGTTCCAATTAAAACGAGCTTCCTCGTATAATTTCTTATCAAGACAAGCGGCAGAGTGTCAAGCCTAATTCAAGTAAAGAAACTGGCTATAGCGCCGCGTGTAATATTACACAAAACAGTTGGTGACTCTTTTGACACCCTTATAACTTAAAACCTATTTAATGTAAACACATGGAACAACGTGTGTTTATTTATACTCATATACCTACAACTAGAGGCCCAAACTTTATGAAGCTAGTCCAAACGGTTATAAAGATATGAAGGTACAAAAGTCGTCAATTTTCCACTGAATGAGTAACTCACTGACATATAGACCAAAAACCTAACCCACTTCCAGATGACCGAAAAAGATGAAAATTAGAATTCTGCTCGGTAATTGTGTGTTAGGGTAGAAACAGATCTGAAAATGGGGAGTCTCTATAATGTTTTTTATTGTGGCGTTTAAAACGTTACAAATACGTAGGGTGTTCAGAAAGTTTTGAGATACTAAACGGTGCAGGAAAGTAACATTGATGTTTTTTGTTTGTACATGTCATGATAGGTCGTAGTCCTACATAGTTATTAGTAAACTATCAGTTTTGCGCCAGTTTGTGTCCAGCGATTTTAGCGCAATGGCGTCGTGGACGACTATCGAGTGCCGTGCAATATTGAAATACAACTTTTCACGTGGGTTATCTCAAAAACAGTGTTTAGAAGAAATGAAGCCTATACTTGGTGATGACTGTCCATCTCGTGCGACCATATACAGATGGTACAAACAATTTCAGTGGGGCTCGTTTTCGCTTGAAGACGCCTTACGCTCAGGTCGACCGTGTGAAGTAGTTACCCCAAAAAACATATCTGCCGTCCAAAAGCTATAGAAACAAACCGACGAATTACCTATCGACAGTTAGAAGAGATATTGAACATTAGTTTAGCAACATTACACACGATCATACATGAGCACTTGGGTTTTAGACAAATTTGTACTCTTTGGGTTCCACACAAGTTAACTTCCGAGCAGCAGACACAAAGGGTGAATTGGTGTAAAAAAATGATGTCCAAATTCCAGGAGAGTAAATGTAAAGACATAGTGTCGATCGTCACGGGAAATGAAACTTATCTTTATTATTACGACGTCCCAACTAAACAACAGAATAAGATATGGGTTTTCGAAGGTGAAGAAACTTCGACCGAAGTTCGCAAATCAAGATCTATAAAAAAATAATGATAGTTGTTTTCTTTGGTTCAAGAGGAATAATTGAACCTGTTGTGCTCCGAGAACAGAAGAGCGTAAATGCTGTCTGGTACACTACAGTATGCCTTCCAAAACTTATAGAAAAGTTAAGAGTGATTCGCCCAAACTCGCAACTCGCTAGCTGGTACCTTCATCATGACAATGGCCCACCTCATCGAGCTGAACTTACCAGTCAATTTTTGACAGATGCAGGCTTGAGACTTTTGGAACATCCGCCTTATAGCCCCGACTTGACGCCGTGTGACTTTGGGTTGTTTCCTTTTGTCAAGAGCCAACTGAAAGGACCAAATTTAAAACTGAAGACGTGCTACTGGAGGCCAGGGATAAAATATGCGCTGAAATTTCAAATGAAAAGTGGAAAGCTTTTTTAGTGACTGGTTTGTAAGAATGGAAAAGTGTATTCAATGTGGTGGAAATTATTTTGAAAAAATCAAATAAATGTACGTATATCTCAAAACTTTTCGAACACCCTACGTATATATTTATTATGATGAGTTGGTCCGTGGTGTAGTGGTTATCACATCCGCCTAACACACGATTAGAATTAAAAAAATATATATATTTAAAGATGTTGAATAACTCCATAAAATGACCGATGTAATGAAAACTAGCCAAGTCAAATCTAACCTACTTTAAAGATTTCATACCTATTTTGATTTTGTACGGAACTTGGCACTTATTTAAATCTCCATTCTTTTTGCGGCGAATCTTACAGTCAAGCATAATTTTAGTAATAAACTTGGCTCACCTTTTTCACATTTATGTTTTCGGTGTTTTTTACATTTATAAGAATGTCCTAAAACACGTCATTTTAAAAATATCAAAGTAAAATTTGGTACATACCGGGTTAGTAAAAAGTACCGCAACTTTTAAATATCTTGAAAACCGCTAAAGCTACCTTTACCAAATTTGGCACTTAAGGTGTTTTTGACTTGCAGAATAGTGATATCGACATTATTGCCAGATTTTCCAGTTTTGTGATACACGTATTTTTCATAGATTTTTAAACGTAATGCCTCTTTTATTTTTATTGCATTAAATTGGGCGGATCAAATTTAGTAAGTGTCCTAATTTTTTAAATTATATCTCTATTACTTGCAGAGATATGATACACTACACTTTAAGAAATAAGTAATTTCGCGCTCAAATATTTTTAAAACCACTAAAGCTGTCTTTACAATATTTGGTATTTAGGAGTTTTTGGTCATGCCCAATTGATAGGCAATATCAGCATTGTTGCCAAATTTTAATAAAATTGCGGTGTTTTCATATATTGGTAAATGGTAAAGAATAAATTTTGAAAATTTAAATCTTTGTAAAGTTGGCATGCTTTTTTATTGCAAAAAAAAATAAAAAAGGAATTCCATTTAAAACACCAAAAATATTACATGTAGTTACATGAAGCGCAAAACTGGATAATCTGGCAATGACAGTTTAACTCATTAATTCTGCTAATCCAAAAACATTTAAATGCCTACATTTGTAAACGCAGCTTAAGCGGTTTTAGATATATTTAAGCGCATATGAACTTTTGACCTAAAATGTAGTGTTGTCATATCTTACCAGCTAGTAAAAATAAAATGTTGAAAATATGTGGAGATTTTAAGTTTGGCCTACTTAATTTATTGCAATTAAAGTAAGTGGGGCATTCCATAAAAAAAAGAAAAGATACGTGTACCACAAAACAGGGAAATCTGGCAAGGGTGCCGATATTACTACTAAATTCTTCGTGCTCGATACCATTTAGATACCAAATTTGGTAAATTTAATGTAGCCTTAGCGGTTTTAAAGATATTTAAGAGTTTCAGTACTTTTTAGTAACCCAGTAGGTATATTGTCGATAAGCCGCAAACGACCTTAACCTAATATTTTTAATTTCTAAGTTCTAATCTACCATGAAGGCTGGCGATTGCCTAGCATCAAAGCCATCCCAACCCAAACAAGCAAGCAAGCAAACAGGCAATCTACCACGGATGCGATATAACGTTTAATGTTGGACCAAGTAGTAATGAAAAGATAGGTGGCCGCATCAATTTGTCTGGGACTCTTTTTCAAAATTTATCACGATGTCTCGATTTATGGTTCTCTAGATTAAAAATTAAAAATACTAGAAGTTTAAATGTCAAAAAATAGAAGATATGATGTCATAGCATTATACTCAGAATGTACTATTTAAATAAGTAAAATAAAGGAAGGAAAATCTAATTTAAAATAAGAAAGTTAAGGTCATTTTCGGCTAAATTAAAAGTAATAAAACTACCGAATCCGTAGAACAATGCACATGTATGTAATATATCTATGTAAACTTTTACCAATTTTTATTTTGATATTAGGGGGATAAAGGGATGAGAAACCGGCAAGGAAGACCCGATATTTTCTCGAAAACTTCTGAAGAGGTTTAACTTGACCCCTTTTCCACTTAAACTTTTTGACGTTTTTCATGGATGGGTGGGGGAACAACCTAAAACAAGTAAGTTTTGCTACAAAAATGGGTCTTAAAATAGGAAGTGACGTATTTTAGTTTTTTGTGTATACAAAAACGAATTTATATGGGTGGTTCGTTTCAATTGGAATGCAATATACAGTGAGGCCATAAAGTCTGGAAAAGTACATTTTTCAGGTAAACGAAGCACCTGAATAAAAAAACGCTCGGACACGTACATTCAGTTTTCAGGTTTAAATTTTTTGAAAAAAATTATACAGGGTGTTTCAAATATAGCAGGGCCGGTATAATTTAAATGGCACAATCTGCATATTTTGACATTTTTCAATGTTACGGACCTTTCAAGACACATTTTATGTACATTGTCAGTAATCAAGGTTACATGCCATATTTTTAGATAAACGACAATTAAATTAAAAAATATATATATATCATTTTGTAAACAACAATTAAGGGCAAACTTTAACGCAACAAATGCTGAAACTGTTGCCCGTTCACTTCTTGGCAGTATCCTAACCGATCGCTAAACTCTTGTTGCACGTTGTGGATAAAGAAATTGGGAGGCCTATTGAAATACAATTTGCTTTTTAAATATTCCTAGAGAAACTAATCTAGGGGATTCAAATTCGGAGATCTGGCCGGCCACTCGACATGGCCTGCCGGACAGGTACAGCGTAGTGAGGAGGTGCGCCGTGTTGTTGAAACCACATAGTCGGAGTGGGTAAATCGGGTTTATTATCTGGATACAGTTGAGCCAAAGCAGGAATTAACTCCAGTTGCAAAAAATCTAGATACATTTCGCCGGTTAAGTTTTTGTTGAAAAAATACGGGCCTATAATTCTGTCTTGAAATATTCTAGCCCAAACATTAATTTTTTTCGAAAACTGAAGTATATATAGAATTTTTAGTAACATACAATAATGTCAAAATATTCAAGTGGTGCCATTTAAAAACATGAAGTCGATACCGGCCCTGCTGTTTTTGAAACACCCTCTATAAATTCTTTTCTTTCAAAAAATTTTAAACCTAAAAACTAAATCCACGTGTTCCAGCATTTTTAACTCAGGTGCTTCGTTTACCTGAAAAAGGTACTTTTCCAGACTATAGAGCCTCACTGTATAATTAGCAAGTAGGTATTGCGAAATATAAATTACCGGAAAAAGTCAAAATTTACTAATTACTTTTAGGACCCTTGTAGGCCAAGCCTTTAATATGCGTAGATATTTGTTATTTTGAATGTTATAATTAATTTTATAAAACTGCTAGTTTATTAAAGGGTTTTTTTTGTTTCAAAATAATGATTTTCTAATAGTTTCCCAATTTAAAACCCCCAAACAAATGTGTTTTTTTTTTGTTTCAGGGTATATCTTTTGTTAAAGATGCTACATTGTCAATATTTTTGGATTCCTATTGCATATTTTTGTAGAAATGCCATCACTTCAGATTCAAAAAATGTATATTCCTCAAGTGAGAAATATAGGAAAAGAAAAAAGCAGTACAAAGGAAAACTGATATTTTGTTAGATTTAAATAGTACAGGTTTGCCCATTTCAAACAAGAAATTTAATTGCAAAAGAGAATAAGTTATATATTAAAACATATTTTTCTACTTTTGTTTGTACAGGGAAAATACAAAATTATGAAAAATTGTATTACATATTTGGTCACTTTTGTCTACTTTGTCATTTTTATGTTGGCTTATTTAATATATTGTTTCACTTGGACCTACCTGTACTTATAAACGATGTTGTAGATATTGTTATGATTATAAATAAAGCTACATATATAAGCCTAGTCAGATCTGCTTTCTAAACTATTTTAGATAATTAATGTGTTCCAAAAAGTGTTTTTTTTTAAATTCTTTATTTATCCAATCCATAGCCTGTTTTTTTATAGTTAATTTTATAGGTCCTTAATATTTTATTATATGTTGAAATAAAACTAACTTTTTAGAAGTTTGAATGATTAAGTCTTTTTAGTTCACCAATCCTCATTCTATAGGGTGTTCGACTATACTGTATAAGCAATAGCTAAAGATATATTGGTCAGTAAAGCAACAAAGGGTGCACGAATACTCATCCAATATGAAATGTTTACATGCCGGTATTCACATTAGACTGTTTTTTTCCTCACATTGCCTAGGTGTTATGTTTTTTAGCGTATCCGGTTTTTGGACCCATTTTGACCGCGAATAACTTTAGAACAAATAAAGTTATTAACAGCAGATTACGTTTTAAAAAACTTTAGGTAATTTTGCGAATATTTTAAAGCTTTGTTGCTTTTTTAAAATACCTTCTATGTAGCAAATTTTTATTTTAAATAATACTTCTAACTGCCATGCATTCATTTTTTTTATAAATCCATTTATTCATTATTTTTTGAAATAACAATATAGCAGGAGAACTGGCACCAATCTTTGGGTAGCTATTTGAGGCAGGATGGAAACTTGTCACATACTTTTCCTATTATACTCCGAAACGGAACTGCAGACCTGGCTGCTGAGCAGATTAAGCAAAAAAATTAATATTAATTTTTTGTTGTTTAAAAACACAGGATGTTTCCTAACTACGGTACGAAACTTAAGGGGGTGATTTCTAATTTTTTTTATTAAAAAGTTTCCATTAACATATGTCCATCTTGCTTTATTTCTCAAAAACAGGGCGTTAAAGTTTTAAAAAATATGTATTTTTTAAATATCTTAAAAACGCTTAAATCGATTTGGCTGAAATTTGGTATACCTTTTTAATGTAGTGAGGAGGTTGTAAAGCTTTACCTAAATTAGGATTATTGGGGCCAGTGGCATCTCAGTAGGAACCACAACCAATATTATTGTAAAAAAAAGTACCCCACTGATTTTTTATAGAGTTTTATTGTTTTTTCTCATTAGGCAATAAACAATTTACCTTTTTAGTCTTCTCTATTTTCTTTGTACTTCTTGAAAACGACGAAAAATACAAATTGAATTATTCTAAAAAGTAGCCCTAAGCAGCATAAATAATATCCAAAATTAAAAAATTAACAATTTTGACCTTAGTAAATAGGAAAATTGACAATTTTCGATGAAACACACAAATGGTAATTGATTTTACGGCAAATAATTGTATTATTATTATATTTGCTTTTTATATCATATTGTCTATGGGTACTTTTTAAAATAAATTAAAGTAGCTTTAATATATTTTCTTGAAAAAAAAGCAGATACGGAGAAAATACAAGGGACAAAAACTTGAATTGGTAATTGCCTAATCAGTAAAAAATATTAAAACTTTATAAAAGTCAGTGGCATACTTTTTATACAATATTGGCTGTGGTGCCCACCGAGACACCACTGGACCCAATAATCTAATTTTAGGTAAAGCTTTACGAGCGCCTTACTACATTAAATAGGTATACCAAATTTCATCCAAATAGGTATGAAGCATTTTTAGGATACTTATTTATTAATACAGAAACTTTAATGCCCTAAATCTCAGAAATGAAGCAAGTCCGGACATATGTTTATAGGAACTTTTTTCATAAGAAGCCATAAGAAAGCACAACCCTAAGTTTTGTACCGTAGTTAGGAAACCCTGTATTTTTGAAAAACAAGAAATTAATATTTAATTTTTTTCTTTGCTTTAAACCCGCTACTCAGAAGCCAGGTCTGCAGTTCCATGTTGGGGTGACAAGTTTGTAGCCTACCTCAAATACCCATCCAAAAATTGGTGCCAGCTTAGACCAATAGCTTATATTACATTTTGTATTACCTAAATCTCAAAACCAAGTGTTAAGGATATAACAAAAAACTTCCCTTGATTGATACAAAACGTCTTAAAAATTATCGAAATAAAGTAAAAATATTTTTTCCTTTGAAAGAATAGAATAGAATAGAATATATATTTCCATTAAAAATACAGGATTGTACATTGGTTCGTCAATACAACCCTGTGTCTTCCTTATTATCAACTTTTGGATATAGGTATGTTTGGTAAAATCTTAATATTTTGGTATAGGGGATCTGTGGTTTTTCTGTTTACCGATAATTAGCGGCACTGGCGTAGATAATATTTTCAAATGACTATATCTAAAAAGTTGGACATGGGGCCCACACCAAATTTATACCAGATGCTAGTGGCCTTAAGAGGTGTTACCAAAAATTTAATTTTATCATTTGTGAAAAAAAAGATTTTTGGATCCCCCCATCCCACCCCTAAAAAAATCCAAGATTTAAAAGAAAACCCTCCATTTGTATTTTTCTTTCATAAATTAAGTAGTATAGAAGAAACAGTTTAAAAATGTAAATTCAGTGCTCTTTGATAAGAAAAAAAATCACAAAAAGTTTAAAGCAAATAAATTGGCATGCTTGTGTTCGCGGCCGCCTTTGCTATATTTCTTTTATGATATGCCGGTTGATGCAGCTGGTCATCGCACTATGAGATAGAAACTAATTTTTTGGTCAAAATTATGAAACCTACAATCTAACTTAAAATGAGGTGCTTTTTACTGGAAAAATATTATAAATTATTACAAATGCTTTTTGGAAACCTAAAACTTATTATATGTTATTATAAATTTACACCCCCTTAACATTATTATTTTTTATGGTACAAAATAAACTAAAATGTCAGCTTGGTTGGTTAATTTGGTAGTATTCTAATCAGTAATCCGATGATTATTATCTCATATGATATACAGGGTACGACAATAGGTATGATTTTTTTTAAATGGAATACCCTGAATATTATATCACTACCAAAAAAATCTTTTAAAATGCTTTAAAAAAATACTACATTTGATGTGTCTATCTCAATTAGTTTCGGAAATATGACCATCCAAATCTAAAAATAATTTTAAATTATTCTTAGAAGCGTAGGGTAGGGCGGGGCTAGTTGAGCAATTTTTCACTTGATAGGTTATAGCTCCTCAAAAATAAGTTTTAATGGCTTATAATGCATACTGATGGATTAGCAATTTATTCCTTATTAATAGTCTCCATATTAATTTCTTCCTAATAGGTCGAATTTAGGAGCTACATCTATTTTAATGTAGATAGTCAAGTATGCCCAACGTACCCCATAGGTGAGGTAAGTTGAGTAAGGGTATGGGGCTAGTGGAGCACTTAGAAAGTATAGTCAAATCATGGCTTGAATGTTAGATACGTTTACAATAAAAATATATTATGACAATTTGCTTTTTATATTAATAATCTTATAGTGACAAAACAACAAATCTCGTTAATAAAACAGCAACGCACCTAGCTTACCTTAACTATTGGATTTAATATCTATCAATTCATCTTCGTTTTTTTAAATATTTAAGCAGTTTTATTTTGCTTCTCTTTTAATGCCTTCTGTATTTGTTAAAATTACAGCTTTTCTTGGTCCAGCCTTTGGGTATGTTTGAACTATTTCCAGAGCAAATTTATAAGTTAGATAGGTCAGCTCGTTGCTTATACAAAGTTCGGGTTGCAGCCTCTTTTAAATCTTAAGGAGACTCTAGTAGTCTTACTGTTATAAGTCCGTAAATATATTGTAACGTAGTTAGTTGATTTTTATGTTTAACCCTTTTTGAGAAAATTATTGTCAGGATAAGTTAGTGTAACATTGTGAACGTACCCTTAATATTTAACTGTCAAACATGAAAATTGTAATTATACATTGAATAATAAATGAGCCACACTTTGCTACGAACCTCGACCAGAAACAGTTGTTTTATTCCGGACCATGTCCGACTGATCACTTTAACCTTACAACTACGGATGGTGGAGGGAGGATTACCATCTGAATGTATTTAAAAGTGGTAATCCGAAAGGTGCAAATTGGGATGGCGCCACAGTCGCTAGTGGAGAGATTTTAAAAACCGCGCCATAAATTCAAATCGAGTTGTAGGTTATATCAATGTTTGGAAATTTTTCAGAGGTTATATTTACTTTTGAATAATTATGATTATTTGATTAAAGAATGGCAGATTACTTTGAAAAATAGCAAGTGATAAAGTTAATAAGGCTGTAAAGTATGGTTTTTTGAGTATGAGTAGAGTATGTCTTATGCTAAAAAACCCAAAATTGAAATATTGAAAGAGGGTTAAGTTCCTTGAAGATAAAATTATTTTGTGGAAAATTTTAGCAAATAATTGATCAATTATCATCTTTCACTCATCAGTTTATTACAGAAAAGGTTAAAATAGTAGAACCGTGTGATTAATTCTCAGGTTTTGGCAAGAATCGTAAGAAAAGTTCGATTATTATTATTATCACCGATCAACACCTTTTCGGGGTCTAACTTCTACATATCACTGGCTTAGAGTTATAAGGTTCTGTGTTACAAAATGAGCTGGCTAGGTTCTATGGGGTACATAAAACTTTCTAACTTATAGTAGGAGCTATTTCTACACAGTTGTATGTTATAGGGGCTAATATTTTATTAACAAAACAACATAGGATCTTGTAACTCATAGTGACTTGAAGTATATGTTTCATTAACTTTGGGGACACATTATCTGCAAATTGGCCAAATTGTAACAGAACCCAATAACTCTAAGCCAGTGAATTAGATTTTAGAGGCTCCTATGCCAAGACTAGGGAAAATGTTTTTTTTTAAGTTTGCTGTTGTAGAAATTAAAGCAATTTTTCAAGTTTTTGGCACAAATTACTAACTTTTATATATATTTTTTAATTTCATTTTAAAATATCATTAGAAAAATTTTTGCTGGATATAAAAGTCTTTTTTATTCAAGATTTGTAATAGGCAATAACAAATTAATGTAAAATAATAAAAAGTTAATGTCTTAACATATTTTTTTCTAGTCCTTCTTCACTTGAGATATGTGCCCTTAAAGTATGCCACTGGAAGTCGGTTTTCATGAATAAAATGGTCCCTATAAAAACATTTGCAATCATTAAAGCCCCTGGGACAAGATAATTGAAATATAAAAGTAAATAAAACACTTATAAGAAGCAATAAATAATTATTTATTATTAAGATAATGAGATGCAGGGTATCCCAACTCTCTTTATACGAAATAAACTTAAGAAAAAGTACCGATGTGGAAACGGACTCACCGACACTTATTTTACTTACAATATTATTTAACATACAAGGTATCTCAAAATGGAATTTTCATTTTAAATGACCACCCTGTATATTTTGACTCTAATAATAATAAATTCTATATCAAAATTTGTGTAACACACTATACATCAATTATTGCTGGTTTTTAAGATATCAACAATATGCTGATATACTCATGAACGAATATGGGTATATACAGGGTGTTTCTAAACAAATGTGAAAAAATTTAGGAGGTGATTTTCCACCAAAACAAAAAGAAAAAAACTTTATATGAACATATGCCAGTAATAAAACAGTTTGTGTGCGCATCTGCTTTATCTGCGTCAGTTAAAAGAATATTTAGCACTTTTTTCTTTGTACATTCAGATATTGAGAACAGAATGGGCATAGAAAAAGGAGGAAAACTCGTATTTTTGTTTAAACCATACAACTTAAATGCGGAAACACAAAGTTTATAATAATATACTTTTTTGTTGATGTTGCGCAGTCCTTTGAGAACATGTCACTAAAATTTTAGAACATTTCTTATATTACAGATTCAGTAAGTCACTATAATCAATGAATTTTTATGTACCTATTCAAACTTTAAACACGTTTTTCTCCAAACTACATTTTTCAAATTGGCGGACACGATAACTCAAAAAGTTTTGACCGATCTTCCTGAAATTTTGCACACATCCTTTGAACATCACTACTTTCTATTTGAACCTACAAAGCTCCAATTTTTTTTTTAGGTTTACGGACAAACTATGACATTATTAAATACAAAAAATTTTACTTTTAAATTTTCAAATCACCAGAACCAGATGCTAAGAGTGCCTGACGACGGTTAAGAAATCTCTCTCCAACCTTCCCAGAAGAATTTAGCGTACAACCGCTATTTTGAATAATTAAAATGAATAAAACAAATCTTTTTTATTTTAATATTTGAGTAAACTACTATTGACGTTATCTCAGAAAGTTTTGTAGGTTATATTTACTTTACTAAATCCCTCCACTAGCTACTGTGGCGCCATCCCAATTTGCTACATTCCGATCGCCACTTTTTCAACTTGTCCGCCATAAAAGATGGTAATCCTCCCCTCCACCATCCATACTTACAACAAAGTATAACATGGCGCAGCCGAAAAAGTAACCTACGTGATTTTTTTTTAATTTAAAGCAACTATAATGTATTAAAGCCGAAAATATGGTCAAATTATTGAAATTTTAACCACGATGGAGTGTCTACGATGAAAAAATAAAGAAAATACCCGGCGATGAAGCAGATGATAGAAGATTAAAAAGTAAGCCAAACCCAAGTATTTTATTTTTAAAGAAAATACCATAAAATACCTCTGAATCAAGTTTGTAATAGACTTTTATGTCAAATTAAGGAAAATTGCCTTGAATTTTGCAAGTTTTAAAAGATTTTGTGTATAAATTTGACATAACCTCAATTGTGGCACGTGTTTTGAATTTTACTTTCCAATTTAAGACGGAAATATGGATTTTAAAGGTATTACGCCAATGTGCTTTACCGGCAATGTTAGTCAAAATTGGATTTTTTGGAAACAAAAATTCACAAATTATCTAAAAGCCACGGAAATAATTAAAAAAGAAGAGTCCACTAAATGTGCACAACTTTTGACTCTGATTGGCGATGAAGGCTTACGAATTTACAATACATTCCAAGTTGGGGAAGAAACAGAAACATTGAAGAGTATTTTAGATAAATTTGATCAACATTTCAGCCCACAGAAAAATTTGACATTTGAACGCTATAAGTTTTTTACGTTTAAACAAAAAGAAGGTCAAACTGTTGAACAATTTGTTACTGACTTGAAGAACATGGCCTTGTCTTGCGAGTTTCGTGACCTGAATGACTCGCTGATCCGTTGCATGTTAATTTGTGGACTAAAGTCCGAGAAGTTGAGGGAGAAACTTCTGCAAAATGACACCAGCCTGGAAGAAGCTATCAAGATCTGCATAAGTTCTGAGTCAACCAGAGAACATAACAGGCAAATCACAAATGGTTTTGGGTCCCACGATGTCAATGCTGTATCCAGACCATACCACCATCAGCCAAAGACGAGGTTTAACAGCCATTCGAACCCGAGCCACCACAGCAGACCAACACAGAGGCAGCAGTCCTCAGGCTCCAGTTTTGGCAGGATGCAGAGTTCCCGGAATCAGCAATTAAGTCAAGTTAAGTGTTCCAAATGTTTTAAATTTCACTCTTTTTCAAGTCCATGTAATTTTTTCCATAAAAATAATTTTCAAAATAAAATTTTTCTAAAAATAATTTCCAAAGTAACAAAAAATTTAATTATAATAAGAATGATCGACAGTCTAAAGGTAGTTTTCAACGTAACAAAAATTATTTTCAGACAAGAAAGGTCCATGGCGTGGATCAAGATAATAGTCATATCGAGAGCTCTGATTCTTTTCTCTTTATAGGTTCAATCGAACAGCAGTCATTAAGTACCAGCAACAGTACTGGAACAGTTGCGGCACTGACTGAGGAGTCATGGGTGACGGAGCTTAAGATTGGCAACACACACAGTCATCTGAAGTTCAAACTGGACAGCGGCGCAGAAGCAAATATACTGCCTGTAAGTGCTTTAAGGAAAATAAATTACGATTTGTCAAATTTAGAATCCACAAACATAAAATTAAGTAGTTATACAAAACATAGTTTGCCTGTCATTGGCCAATGCTTTTTGACATGCAAAACTCGATATAAAACAGCAAATCTTTTATTCTATGTCGTAGATATTGACAGTTTTCCTATTTTGGGTTTAAGGGCTTGTATTCAGTTGGAATTAATTAAAAAAGTACAGTCTATTGATAATAATATTGATCATAAGCCACATTTAAATAAAATTTTAACAGAGTATCAACATATTTTTGAAGGAATAGGTTGTTTAGAAGGGGAATATCACATTGACCTTAAAGAAAATGTAGTTCCTTGTTTTTATCCACCGAGAAAAGTACCTCTCGCTTTGATGGATAAATTAAAATTAACTTTAAATCAATTAGAGAGAGACAATATTATTGAGAGAGTTACGGGTAGCTCTGAGTGGTGTAATCCACTATGCATTGTCAAAAAACCTAATGGGACTTTAAGGATATGTCTCGATCCGCAAACGTTGAACTCTGGAATTCGTAGACCATTATTTGCTATTCCCACTTGGGAACATATAGTTTCTAAAATGGCAGGTTCAAAATTCTTTAGTAAACTCGATGCTACTCAGGGTTTTTGCAGATTAAGTTAGATAAAGAGAGTGCTAAGCTTTGTACTTTTGCCACTCCATTCGGTAGATACTGTTTTAAAAGACTTGCATATGGTCTCTCGTGTTCTCCAGAAGTTTTCCAGGAAAAATGTATGATATTTTTGGAAATATTGAAGGTTGCGAAGTTTTTATTGATGATATTTGTATTCATGCTCATTCAATTGAAATTCATAACAAAATTTTAGAAAAAGTATTAAAAACTGCTTCAGAACACAATTTTAGATTTAATAAAGCAAAGTGTCAATTTTTAGTTCAAGAAATAACATATTTAGGTCATAAAATTTCTAGTAAAGGTGTAGAAGTAGATCAGTCTAAAGTTCAGGCAATTATTGACTTGCCGTCTTGTCAAAATGTCAAGGATGTTCAAAGATTTTTGGGAATGGTCACATACATAGCAAAATTTGTAGATAATCTTACTGAGAAAACAGCAATTTTTAGAAATCTAATTAAAAAGATGCTTTATTTCATTGGTCTGAGGAACACGAGACGGCGTTTAAAAAGATTAAAGAAATGTTAGTTAAAACACCATGTTTAGTATTTTTTGATAACAAGCTTCACACTACAATTTCGGTCGATGCTTCACAGAATGGCATGGCTGCCGTTCTAATGCAGAATGGTAGACCGTGTGCCCATGCATCTCGAGGTTTGACCCAGACTCAGAGTAGGTATAGCCAAATTGAAAAAGAGTTGTTAGCTTGCTGGTTTGGTGCTTCTCGATTTCACCAATATGTTTATGGTCGAAAGTTTACTTTAGAAACGGACCATAAGCCATTAATATCAATAATTAAAAACCTTTACATCTCTGTCCACCTAGATTGCAAAGAATGTTGTTACAACTTAAAAAATATAATTTTGACTTAGTTTATAAACCAGGAAAAACATTGATTATAGCGGATACTTTGTCCAGGGCTTACAATTCTGGGTTAAATTTTGATGAGAATGTAGATTTTGATATAGAGTCAGAGATTTGCTCGGTTGAACTTTGTTTGAACATTACGGACAGTAAAAAGTTAGAATTTCAAAAGAAAACTCTAGAAGACCCCATACTTTGTAATTTAAAAACATGTTGGAGAAGGGTTGGCCGACTAACCTTAAGAACTGTCCAGAGAACTGCAAATTTTATTATAAATTTGGAGATGAAATATCATGTATTGATAATTTAATTTTTAAAGGGCCAAGGTTGATAGTCCCTAAAAGTTTACGGGGGAAATTTTAGAAAAACTTCATTACTCACATATGGGTTATAAAAATGTCTTGATAAGGCTAATTTGTCGTTTTTCTGGCCAGGCATGAGAAAACAAATAGAAGATATGGTAACATCATGTAATATTTGCCACACATACAAAAATCTCAAGTTTCGGAGCCTCTGATGCCTCACGATGTCCCAAAACTACCTTGGTATAAAATAGCTATTGATATCTTTCAATTTCACACAGAAAGTTATCTTTTGGTTGTTGATTATTTTTCCAAATTTGTAGAAATTGTAAATTTGAATAACGATTTAACCTCACAGAATGTTATAAATAAATTAAAATGTATTTTTGCACGTTTTGGTATATCTAAAATTTTAGTTAGCGATAATGCCACAAATTTTGAAAGTAGGGAATTTAAGAATTTTAAAAAGTCTTGGGAGTTTCAGCATATCTTTTCATCACCTTTATTTCCTCAATCTAATGGACAGGTTGAGAGAGCTATCCAGAATGTTAAGAACTTACTTAAAAAATGCTATTTAGATCAAAAAGATCCTTATTTGGCTTTGCTAGATCTGGAGAAAAACTCCTTTGGACGGCGAAAACTCGCCTGCTAATGCTTTAGTTAAGAAAAAACGTAGGTTAGGTAATTTTTCTCAAAAAGGGTTAAACATAAAAATCAACTAACACGTTTAATATATATTTACGGACTTATAACAGTAAGACTACTAGAGTCTCCTTACAAAGATTTAAAGAGGGTGCAACCCGAACTTTGTATAAGCAACGAGCTGACCTATCTAACTTATAAATTTGCTCTGGAAATAGTTCAAACATACCCAAAGGCTGGACCAAGAAAAGCTGTAATTTTAACAAATACAGAAGGCATTAAAAAGAGAAGCAAAATAAAACTGCTTAAATATTTAAAAAACGAAGATGAATTGATAGATATTAAATCCAATAGTTAAGGTAAGCTAGGTGCGTTGCTGTTTTATTAACGAGATTTGTTGTTTTGTCACTATAAGATTATTAATATAAAAAGCAAATTGTCATAATATATTTTTATTGTAAACGTATCTAACATTCAAGCCATGATTTGACTATACTTTCTATGCTCCACTAGCCCCATACCCTTACTCAACTTACCTCACCTATGGGGTACGTTGGGCATACTTGACTATCTACATTAAAATAGATGTAGCTCCTAAATTCGACCTATTAGGAAGAAATTAATATGGAGACTATTAATAAGGAATAAATTGCTAATCCATCAGTATGCATTATAAGCCATTAAAACTTATTTTTGAGGAGCTATAACCTATCAAGTGAAAAATTGCTCAACTAGCCCCGCCCTACCCTACGCTTCTAAGAATAATTTAAAAATTATTTTTTAGATTTGGATGGTCATATTTCCGAAACTAATTGAGATAGACACATCAAATGTAGTATTTTTTTAAAGCATTTTAAAAGATTTTTTGGTAGTGATATAATATTCAGGGTATTCC
Organism: Listronotus bonariensis; assembly: GCA_014170235.1. Taxonomy (NCBI): domain Eukaryota; kingdom Metazoa; phylum Arthropoda; class Insecta; order Coleoptera; family Curculionidae; genus Listronotus; species Listronotus bonariensis. The sequence continues at coordinate 47,922 of JACEGR010005597.1, forward strand.
ATTTAAAAAAATCATACCTATTGTCGTACCCTGTATATCATATGAGATAATAATCATCGGATTACTGATTAGAATACTACCAAATTAACCAACCAAGCTGACATTTTAGTTTATTTTGTACCATAAAAAATAATAATGTTAAGGGGTGTAAATTTATAATAACATATAATAAGTTTTAGGTTTCCAAAAAGCATTTGTAATAATTTATAATATTTTTCCAGTAAAAGCACCTCATTTTAAGTTAGATTGGTAGGTTTCATAATTTTGACCAAAAAATTAATTTCTATCTCATAGTGCGATGACCAGCTGCATCAACCGGCATATCATAAAAGAAATATAGCAAAGGCGGCCGCGAAGACAAGCATGCCGATTTATTTGCTTTTAAACTTTTGTGATTTTTTTTCTTATCAAAGAGCACTGAATTTACATTTTTAAACTGTTTCTTCTATACTACTTAATTTATGAAAGAAAAATACAAATGGAGGGTTTTCTTTTTAAATCTTGGATTTTTTTAGGGGTGGGATGGGGGGATCCAAAAATCTTTTTTTTCACAAATGATAAAATTAAATTTTTGGTAACACCTCTTAAGGCCACTAGCATCTGGTATAAATTTGGTGTGGGCCCCATGTCCAACTTTTTAGATATAGTCATTTGAAAATATTATCTACGCCAGTGCCGCTAATTATCGGTAAACAGAAAAACCACAGATCCCCTATACCAAAATATTAAGATTTTACCAAACATACCTATATCCAAAAGTTGATAATAAGGAAGACACAGGGTTGTATTGACGAACCAATGTACAATCCTGTATTTTTAATGGAAATATATATTCTATTCTATTCTATTCTTTCAAAGGAAAAAAATATTTTTACTTTATTTCGATAATTTTTAAGACGTTTTGTATCAATCAAGGGAAGTTTTTTGTTATATCCTTAACACTTGGTTTTGAGATTTAGGTAATACAAAATGTAATATAAGCTATTGGTCTAAGCTGGCACCAATCTTTGGATGGGTATTTGAGGTAGGCTACAAACTTGTCACCCCAACATGGAACTGCAGACCTGGCTTCTGAGTAGCGGGTTTAAAGCAAAGAAAAAATTAAATATTAATTTCTTGTTTTCAAAAATACAGGGTTTCCTAACTACGGTACAAAACTTAGGGTTGTGCTTTCTTATGGCTTCTTATGAAAAAAAGTTCCTATAAACATATGTCCGGACTTGCTTCATTTCTGAGATTTAGGGCATTAAAGTTTCTGTATTAATAAATAAGTATCCTAAAAATGCTTCATACCTATTTGGATGAAATTTGGTATACCTATTTAATGTAGTAAGGCGCTCTGTAAAGCTTTACCTAAAATTAGATTATTGGGTCCAGTGGTGTCTCGGTGGGCACCACAGCCAATATTGTATAAAAAGTATGCCACTGACTTTTTATAAAGTTTTAATATTTTTTACTGATTAGGCAATTACCAATTCAAGTTTTTGTCCCTTGTATTTTCTCCGTATCTGCTTTTTTTTCAAGAAAATATATTAAAGATCGAAAATTGTCAATTTTCCTATTTACTAAGGTCAAAATTGTTAATTTTTTAATTTTGGATATTATTTATGCTGCTTAGGGCTACTTTTTAGAATAATTCAATTTGTATTTTCGTCGTTTTCAAGAAGTACAAAGAAAATAGAGAAGACTAAAAAGGTAAATTGTTTATTGCCTAATGAGAAAAAACAATAAAACTCTATAAAAAATCAGTGGGGTACTTTTTTTTACAATAATATTGGTTGTGGTTCCTACTGAGATGCCACTGGCCCCAATAATCCTAATTTAGGTAAAGCTTTACAACCTCCTCACTACATTAAAAAGGTATACCAAATTTCAGCCAAATCGATTTAAGCGTTTTTAAGATATTTAAAAAATACATATTTTTTTAAAACTTTAACGCCCTGTTTTTGAGAAATAAAGCAAGATGGACATATGTTAATGGAAACTTTTTTAATAAAAAAAATTAGAAATCACCCCTTAAGTTTCGTACCGTAGTTAGGAAACATCCTGTGTTTTTAAACAACAAAAAATTAATATTAATTTTTTTGCTTAATCTGCTCAGCAGCCAGGTCTGCAGTTCCGTTTCGGAGTATAATAGGAAAAGTATGTGACAAGTTTCCATCCTGCCTCAAATAGCTACCCAAAGATTGGTGCCAGTTCTCCTGCTATATTGTTATTTCAAAAAATAATGAATAAATGGATTTATAAAAAAAATGAATGCATGGCAGTTAGAAGTATTATTTAAAATAAAAATTTGCTACATAGAAGGTATTTTAAAAAAGCAACAAAGCTTTAAAATATTCGCAAAATTACCTAAAGTTTTTTAAAACGTAATCTGCTGTTAATAACTTTATTTGTTCTAAAGTTATTCGCGGTCAAAATGGGTCCAAAAACCGGATACGCTAAAAAACATAACACCTAGGCAATGTGAGGAAAAAAACAGTCTAATGTGAATACCGGCATGTAAACATTTCATATTGGATGAGTATTCGTGCACCCTTTGTTGCTTTACTGACCAATATATCTTTAGCTATTGCTTATACAGTATAGTCGAACACCCTATAGAATGAGGATTGGTGAACTAAAAAGACTTAATCATTCAAACTTCTAAAAAGTTAGTTTTATTTCAACATATAATAAAATATTAAGGACCTATAAAATTAACTATAAAAAAACAGGCTATGGATTGGATAAATAAAGAATTTAAAAAAAAACACTTTTTGGAACACATTAATTATCTAAAATAGTTTAGAAAGCAGATCTGACTAGGCTTATATATGTAGCTTTATTTATAATCATAACAATATCTACAACATCGTTTATAAGTACAGGTAGGTCCAAGTGAAACAATATATTAAATAAGCCAACATAAAAATGACAAAGTAGACAAAAGTGACCAAATATGTAATACAATTTTTCATAATTTTGTATTTTCCTGTACAAACAAAAGTAGAAAAATATGTTTTAATATATAACTTATTCTCTTTTGCAATTAAATTTCTTGTTTGAAATGGGCAAACCTGTACTATTTAAATCTAACAAAATATCAGTTTTCCTTTGTACTGCTTTTTTCTTTTCCTATATTTCTCACTTGAGGAATATACATTTTTGAATCTGAAGTGATGGCATTTCTACAAAAATATGCAATAGGAATCCAAAAATATTGACAATGTAGCATCTTTAACAAAAGATATACCCTGAAACAAAAAAACACATTTGTTTGGGGGTTTTAAATTGGGAAACTATTAGAAAATCATTATTTTGAAACAAAAAAAACCCTTTAATAAACTAGCAGTTTTATAAAATTAATTATAACATTCAAAATAACAAATATCTACGCATATTAAAGGCTTGGCCTACAAGGGTCCTAAAAGTAATTAGTAAATTTTGACTTTTTCCGGTAATTTATATTTCGCAATACCTACTTGCTAATTATACAGTGAGGCTCTATAGTCTGGAAAAGTACCTTTTTCAGGTAAACGAAGCACCTGAGTTAAAAATGCTGGAACACGTGGATTTAGTTTTTAGGTTTAAAATTTTTTGAAAGAAAAGAATTTATAGAGGGTGTTTCAAAAACAGCAGGGCCGGTATCGACTTCATGTTTTTAAATGGCACCACTTGAATATTTTGACATTATTGTATGTTACTAAAAATTCTATATATACTTCAGTTTTCGAAAAAAATTAATGTTTGGGCTAGAATATTTCAAGACAGAATTATAGGCCCGTATTTTTTCAACAAAAACTTAACCGGCGAAATGTATCTAGATTTTTTGCAACTGGAGTTAATTCCTGCTTTGGCTCAACTGTATCCAGATAATAAACCCGATTTACCCACTCCGACTATGTGGTTTCAACAACACGGCGCACCTCCTCACTACGCTGTACCTGTCCGGCAGGCCATGTCGAGTGGCCGGCCAGATCTCCGAATTTGAATCCCCTAGATTAGTTTCTCTAGGAATATTTAAAAAGCAAATTGTATTTCAATAGGCCTCCCAATTTCTTTATCCACAACGTGCAACAAGAGTTTAGCGATCGGTTAGGATACTGCCAAGAAGTGAACGGGCAACAGTTTCAGCATTTGTTGCGTTAAAGTTTGCCCTTAATTGTTGTTTACAAAATGATATATATATATTTTTTAATTTAATTGTCGTTTATCTAAAAATATGGCATGTAACCTTGATTACTGACAATGTACATAAAATGTGTCTTGAAAGGTCCGTAACATTGAAAAATGTCAAAATATGCAGATTGTGCCATTTAAATTATACCGGCCCTGCTATATTTGAAACACCCTGTATAATTTTTTTTTCAAAAAATTTAAACCTGAAAACTGAATGTACGTGTCCGAGCGTTTTTTTATTCAGGTGCTTCGTTTACCTGAAAAATGTACTTTTCCAGACTTTATGGCCTCACTGTATATTGCATTCCAATTGAAACGAACCACCCATATAAATTCGTTTTTGTATACACAAAAAACTAAAATACGTCACTTCCTATTTTAAGACCCATTTTTGTAGCAAAACTTACTTGTTTTAGGTTGTTCCCCCACCCATCCATGAAAAACGTCAAAAAGTTTAAGTGGAAAAGGGGTCAAGTTAAACCTCTTCAGAAGTTTTCGAGAAAATATCGGGTCTTCCTTGCCGGTTTCTCATCCCTTTATCCCCCCTAATATCAAAATAAAAATTGGTAAAAGTTTACATAGATATATTACATACATGTGCATTGTTCTACGGATTCGGTAGTTTTATTACTTTTAATTTAGCCGAAAATGACCTTAACTTTCTTATTTTAAATTAGATTTTCCTTCCTTTATTTTACTTATTTAAATAGTACATTCTGAGTATAATGCTATGACATCATATCTTCTATTTTTTGACATTTAAACTTCTAGTATTTTTAATTTTTAATCTAGAGAACCATAAATCGAGACATCGTGATAAATTTTGAAAAAAGAGTCCCAGACAAATTGATGCGGCCACCTATCTTTTCATTACTACTTGGTCCAACATTAAACGTTATCATCGCATCCGTGGTAGATTGCCTGTTTGCTTGCTTGCTTGTTTGGGTTGGGATGGCTTTGATGCTAGGCAATCGCCAGCCTTCATGGTAGATTAGAACTTAGAAATTAAAAATATTAGGTTAAGGTCGGTTTGCGGCTTATCGACAATATACCTACGGTTTACTAAAAAGTACTGAAACTCTTAAATATCTTTAAAACCGCTAAGGCTACATTAAATTTACCAAATTTGGTATCTAAATGGTATCGAGCACGAAGAATTTAGTAGTAATATCGGCACCCTTGCCAGATTTCCCTGTTTTGTGGTACACGTATCTTTTCTTTTTTATGGAATGCCCCACTTACTTTAATTGCAATAAATTAAGTAGGCCAAACTTAAAATCTCCACATATTTTCAACATTTTATTTTTACTAGCTGGTAAGATATGACAACACTACATTTTAGGTCAAAAGTTCATATGCGCTTAAATATATCTAAAACCGCTTAAGCTGCGTTTACAAATGTAGGCATTTAAATGTTTTTGGATTAGCAGAATTAATGAGTTAAACTGTCATTGCCAGATTATCCAGTTTTGCGCTTCATGTAACTACATGTAATATTTTGGTGTTTTAAATGGAATTCCTTTTTTATTTTTTTTGCAATAAAAAAGCATGCCAACTTTACAAAGATTTAAATTTTCAAAATTTATTCTTTACCATTTACCAATATATGAAAACACCGCAATTTTATTAAAATTTGGCAACAATGCTGATATTGCCTATCAATTGGGCATGACCAAAACTCCTAAATACCAAATATTGTAAAGACAGCTTTAGTGGTTTTAAAAATATTTGAGCGCGAAATTACTTATTTCTTAAAGTGTAGTGTATCATATCTCTGCAAGTAATAGAGATATAATTTAAAAAATTAGGACACTTACTAAATTTGATCCGCCCAATTTAATGCAATAAAAATAAAAGAGGCATTGCCGGTAGAAATCTATGAAAAATACGCGTATCACAAAACTGGAAAATCTGGCAATAATGTCGATATCAACTTATTCTGCAAGTCAAAAACACCTTAAGTGCCAAATTTGGTAAAGGTAGCTTTAGCGGTTTTCAAGATATTTAAAAGTTGCGGTACTTTTACTAACCCGGTATGAACTAAATTTTACTTTGATATTTTTAAAATGACGTGTTTTAGACATTCTTATAAATGTAAAAAACACCGAAACATAAATGTGAAAAAAGGTGAGCCAAGTTTATTACTAAAAATTATGCTTGACTGTAAGATTCGCCGCAAAAAGAATGGAGATTTAAATAAGTGCCAAGTTCCGGTACAAAATCAAAATAGGTATGAAATCTTTTAAAGTAGGTTAGATTTGACTTGGCTAGTTTTCATTACATCGGTCATTTTATGGAGTTATTCAACATCTTTAAATATATATATTTTTTTTAATTCTAATCGTGTGTTAGGCGGATGTGATAACCACTTCACACCACGGACCAACTCATCATAATAAAATATATACGTAGGGTGTTCGAAAAGTTTTTGAGGATATACGTACATTTATTTGATTTTTTCAAAATACTTCCACCACATTGAATACACTTTTCCATTCTTGCAACTAGGTCACTAAAAAAAAAAGCTTTCCACTTTCATTTGAAATTTCAGCGCATATTTTATCCCTGGCCTCCAGTAGAATGCTCAGTTTTAAATTTGAACTTTTCAGTTGGCTCTGACAAAAGGAAACAACCCAAAGTCACACGGCGTCAGCTTATAGGTGATGTTCCAAAGTCTCAAGCCTGCATCTGTCAAAAAATTGACTGGTGTTCAGCTCGATGAGGTGGGCCATTGTCAAAGATGAAGGTACCAGCTAGCGAGTTATGAGTTTGGGCGAATCACTTTAACTTTTCTATAAGTTTTGAAGGCATGTACTGTAGTGTACCAGACAGCATTTACGCTCTTCTGCCCCGGAGCACAACAGGTTCAATTATTCCTCTTGAACCAAAGAAAACAACTATCATTATTTTTTTGAGGATCTTGATTTGCGAACTTCGGTCTTTCTTCACCTTCGAAACTCCATATCTGGCCTCTAAGTTGCTTGAGTTGGGACGTCGTAATAATAAAGATAAGTTTCATTTCCTGTGACGATCGACATTTGTGGTTTCTACATTTACTCTCCTGGAATTTGACATCATTTTTTTACACCAATTCACCCTTTGTGTCTGCTGCTCAAAAGTTAATTTGTGTGGAACCCAAAGAGCAAATTTGTCTGGAAAACCCGCGCTCATGTATGATCGTGTAATGTTGCTAAACCTATTAATGTTCAATATCTCTCTTCTAATCATTGATAGGTAATTCGTCGGTTTGTTTCTATAGCTTTTGACGGCAGATATGTTTTTGGGTAACTACTTCACACGGTCGACCTGATGTAAGGCGTCTTCAAGAAAACGAGCCCCCACTGAAATTGTTTGTACCATCTGTATATGGTCGCACGAGATGGACAGTCATCACCAAGAGAATATTTTCGAACACTGTTTCGAGATAACCCACGTGAAAAGTTGTATTTCAATATTGCACGGGCACTCGATAGTCGTCCACGACGCCATTGCAGCTAAAATCGCTGGACACAAACTGGCGCAAAAACTGATAGTTTACTAATAACTATGTAGGACTACGACCTATCATGACATAAATAAACAAAAACATCAATGTTACTTTCCTGCACCGTTTAGTATCTCAAAACCTTCTGAACACTTCTACGCCGTATTTGTAACGTTTTAAACGCCACAATAAAAAACATTATAGAGACTCCCCATTTTCAGATCTGTTTCTACCCTAACACACAATTACCGAGCAGAATTCTAATTTTCATCTTTTTCGGTCATCTGGAAGTGGGTTAGGTTTTTGGTCTATATGTCAGTGAGTTACTCATTCAGTGGAAAATTGACGACTTTTGTACCTTCATATCTTTATAACCGTTTGGACTAGCTTCATAAAGTTTGGGCCTCTAGTTGTAGGTATATGAGTATAAATAAACACACGTTGTTCCATGTGTTTACATTAAATAGGTTTTAAGTTATAAGGGTGTCAAAAGAGTCACCAACTGTTTTGTGTAATATTACACGCGGCGCTATAGCCAGTTTCTTTACTTGAATTAGGCTTGACACTCTGCCGCTTGTCTTGATAAGAAATTATACGAGGAAGCTCGTTTTAATTGGAACACACTGAAGAAATTTTCTTTTAGCATTATTACAATTTACAACTCTTATATGTATAAATAATTGTCTTTTTACACATATTTTTAAATTTAAAATGGTATACTTACTAACACAGTAATCTGAGACATAAAGTGGCTGTTTTGCGACAGCTGTCCTAAAAATACAATTCCATATTGGATTACATAGGTGCTATAAGTAAAGTTACCCAAAAATAAAACTGGCCTCCATTCACAGACTTTTCTAAGAATACCTTAAAATTAAAATCAAACTTAATTTTACATAATAGGTAGTGGACATTTTTTTCTCTTCTGAGAAGCCATTTTAATTTATTTATTTGTAATTTAGTACATATATTCTGTTTACTTTTAATATATCTTGACATATTTATATTGTCAGAAAAATATTTTGGAACCCTCTGTAGTCGATATCCGGGTGCTCCTCTAAAAAACGTTTTGCGGTGACCATCTCTGGACTGTCTTATTTGAAATAAAAGAGCCAAACGCATTTACTTTAAGAAATATATAATTTATAAATTAATCGAAGGAGTAAACAAAAACATTTTTTTTGACAAAATGGCGGTTACTAAACACAAAAATCTATTTCTTGCCCCAAATTTAGGCCTTAAATTATTTATTAAAAAACAAATATTTATTTCGAAAGAAAAAAATCTATTATTAATTGCTAGAAAAGATAATGAAGGAAGCTATGTCAAAATTTAAGATAGATCGGTTAAGTAGTTTTCGAGAAATCATGGTCACCGAAAAAACTGTTTTACGAAAAACGCGTTTAAAGCTTTAAGAAACCTATACACTTAAGTTAAAAAAGTATATAAATACGCGCAACGCTTCGAAACTATTGAAAGAATTAATTATTTCCACGACCGTTAATAAAATGCTGCTTTTTACTCGTAAACATGAAGTTAAGGTATTTCATTCTAGTACACTACGTAAAGTGTTAAAAAATAAATTTTTATACTGTCGTGGAACAAACATAGTATGTAACACATGCACAAAGTGTCTGTTTTTACTGATGGGATTGCCGCACTCGCCTAATGGCTCGTGCTGTCAAACTTCCCATTCGTAAAAAAGTATCATTTTATACACTTGTTACATAAATTACTATTGAATTTTCAGAAAATACACTTGAACACAGGAGTGTATTCTAAATACATATGCTTAAAAAAATCAATTTTTTAAAAATCGCAAGTGGATATAACTGTTTAAGAAGTTGTTGACTTTTTTGGCGAATAAGGGTAATAATACAGAGTGAATCAAAAATTGATCACGAAAATTAAGGCGGACATTCTACATGATAAAAAAATGGTACAGTTTTATTTTTTTGTATGTCATTTGTTTTCGAGTTATAACCCCTTCAATTTAATGTGTTTAATTATTTGCTTAAGCAAATACCCATATGACTCATATTTAAAGTAAATACTAAGTCCATTACGCTTCAATATTTTAGTAATATTGTGTGCCACTGAAGCTGAAGAAGAAGACCTACATTGCCTTTAAAAAGTTTCTCTTAATTTCACTCAAATTTGAAATTCAAATTAAATTATTTTTAGGACCAGTTATAAAAATAACTTGATAATAAGAACCCTTTTAAAAGCCCAAGGGGAATTCCTTTAGACGAGACTACCACGAATATTCATACCGCCATATATGAAAGCGACGCATTAACCCAGCCTGTCAATGTCAAATGTTTCGGTTTTCGGACCAGGCAAACGCGTCAATTTTTGTGTCGAATAGGTTTACTACAATGTTTTACATCCAATTTTTAAACATTGTGTCAAAGTCGTAAGGGTTATAGTTCCAACACCTACCCAGTCCAATACCCGAAATATATGTGTTAGAGACTAATGCTTCCCTGACTAGTAACCCTTACCATTTTTGGCACAAAATTGCATATAAAACATTGTGGTAAAATTGTCCGAATCTTTTGGCATTGACAGGCTGAGTTAAAGCGCCGCTTCGTTAAAAGGAACCCCCAAAATGGCTTTAAAGGGTTCTTATCATAAAGTCCATATCATTACTGGCACTATATATTAAAAACGAAGATTTAAATTTATTTTTGGATGATTCACCCCTAAAAGGTTACATTTTTCCAGTTAAACAAAGAGTTTAACTGGAAAAGGTTAGATAGGTTAAACTTGTTAAAAAACAGAGTAGCTGTTAACACGTAGAAAATATGAAAAAAGGAACAATATTCAATGTAAGTAAAGAATCGCCTAGGGTAAAGTGACCACATTTTTAAACTTAGAGATTAGGACAAGTGAAAACACGACAAATGTAATTTTTGTGTCCCTTTTCCCTATATATATTGAAAGAGCAAAATAAGATCCTCACCTTTTAAATGTTTCTAGAAAAATTTCTTTTATCCCCCAAAGTCAAAAACAAGCCTCACCTCCGCGCACCACAAGTCGGGAGTTTTTAGAAAATCGGGACATTTCCTAAAACCCGGCGGGATGTGGGATATTCCTCCAAAAATGGGACTGTCCCGCCAATATCAGGAAGTGTGGTCACTTTACTCTAGAGGCACACGATCAATTTCATTTATTACTACAGTGCATTCCAATAAAAACCGTTATTTGTCCACTATTAAAAAATTCTGTAACACGTCAATTTTTATATTTAGGAGGACACATTTTTGTGCCAAACTTTACTTGTCCAGGGTTATCCCCTTCCCCCACCAACACAAACGTCAAAAAGTTTAAATGGAAAACGGGGTCAAATAAAACCTTATCATAAAAGATTTTAAATTTTTCAATTTATTTTAATAGACTTTAGTTTTTTAAAATCGGTCTTTAGTCCCTGTAACTTTTTTTATTTTTTTAAATATTAAAATAAAAATTGGTATGTAGATATATTAACATTTAGTGCAATATTTTGTCTATTCAGTTGTTTTTGGTTACTTCCGGTTTAGCCGGAAACGACTTAAACTTTATTCTTTAAAATGGGACACCCGGTATATTTTTATTTATTTAAAATAAAAAACTTTTATTCTAATACTTAGTTTGCTACTTTTTGGCATATAACCTCTTAATATTCTTAGTTTTTAATTTTTAATCTAGAGTGCCATAAATGAAATAAAACATTACTAAGTAGTCACAGCAAAATAAATAGTTACATATATTTTTTCGTGACTCTCTGGGCCAAAATTTACAGTTTTATCGCATTAATGAAACGCTAATTCTAAGTTTAAATTTTTTATAGGTTGGATGTCAAAAAAGCAGCCAGTAGATTGTCATGTACTCGGAATGACATTGTCAATTCAGATGAATAAACATATACAGGGTGTCCCATTTTAAATAAGAAAGTTGAAGTCATTTTTGACTAAACCGGAAGTAACAAGAAAGAACTGAATTTATGAGATATTACATAATTAGTTAGTAAACCACAAACAAAATTTTATGTTAATATTTAAAAAATTAAAAAGTTACAGTGGCTAAAGACACCGGATATTTAGGGTATGTTTTCTGGAAAACTACTAAACCCATTTTGAAAAACTAATGTCTGTTGAAAAGAGATTTTAAAACCCATTAAGATAAGGTATCATTTGACCCCCTTCCCATTTAAACTTTTGACGTTTGTATTGGTGGGGAGAGGGGATTATCCTTGACAAGTAAATTTTGACACAAAAATGTGTCCCCCCAAATATAAAATTGACGTCTTTTAGTATTTTTCAATAAGTGTACAAATAACAGAATTATAGGTGGTGGCTCGTTTTAATTGAAATGCACTGCATATAAAACGATGGAACGCAATCTAGCGAAAAAACAGGAAATTAAAAATTAAACTTTTACGGGTTATAACTTGAAAACCAAAGACATTTTGGAAAACAATAAATGTACGATTATTTTATCATGTAAAATTTACACTTCAAGTTTTGTGATAGATTAAAACTATAATGCCACTAAAATAAATTTTGGACGTTTTAATGGCAATTGGTGATTGGTTTTGGTTAGTTCTGGTTAGTTCTGGTTAGATAATACATAATACATTTTCAATATAAAATAAATTTAAAATCTTTAACCTACTATTTTCATGTTGAGACATTCCTAAAATACCAATGCCAATTCCCAGAGCATAACAGGGTTTTACCAAACCCGATAGTAAAACGGTAACGAATGGTGAATAGTCGTAGGATGAAATATATACTACGGCTGTTGGTAATGTAATAAATATCGACATCCAAATAAAGGAATGCTAAAATAAAAACAAAATAGACCATTAAAAGCAATCAAGTATTTTTAAAATGTAAAAGGTAAATGTACAGGGTCGCGACTTTTCATTGATCTTGCAGAGTATAGCAAAAAATAAAATGGTACTTTTTCGAGACATGATCAGTGAACAAAGTAATTAAAGTAAAAGTGATAACATTCTGTGTGACAACTTATGTGGCTAACTTCATTCTGAATGTTTATAAATACTTGAAATGGCATTTGTCACGTAATTAAATGATCATGATCACTTGCAAGTGAAGGAACTGATGAAAGTAAAACTTGATTTCTTTGGAAGGTCCAGAATGTTTTTCAAATTTTGACAATTTATCCAAGCATTTGTTACTCGCTTGATATTGGAAAAAAATGTAAATAGGAAAGTTTTACGGATTTTTACGTAGAACGTTTTTATTGCCTTTTATTTTAAAGCTATGACAAAAGTTGTTTTCGTTTTAAGAACACCCAGTATATTTTTATATAATTAGACAGATTTCCAAAAAAGCTTTTAAAATACTACATTTGATGCTTTCATTTTTTAATAGTTTTGGAATATGATCATCGTCAGAAGTTTTTAGGAACCCCGTATATTGTGTTACCATTAAAAATATTTTTTAAAAACTTTTACAAAATACCACATTTTACATGTTTATTCCTAACAGTTCGGGAAATATGAAAATACAAACCTTTGGCTGCTCTAATTGTGGTATTTTCTTAAAGATCTTTAAAATTAATTTTTTGATATAAATGATAAAATATACAGGGTGTTTTATTTTAATAATGCTATTTTATTATTGAACCTCTGACGATGGCTATATTTCCGAAGGGACTATTGGTAATAAAATATACAGAGAGTTCCATTAAAAAAAAAACTTACTTTTGTGTTACAACTTTAAAAAAACGCAATGGAAAAAAATATAGGTTTGTCAGTAAATTTTACATAAAAATCCCTAAAACTTACCTATTTACATTTTTTTCTTTGATATCAAGTGAGTTATTGGTGCCGGGCCAAATTGACAAAATTTGAAAACACTATATTTCCAAAACAAATCAAGTTAGCCCTGATTTACTTCTTTTTTTCTCAAAAATCGAAAGCGAGATTATGTAATAAGATTTGTTTTATCTTTTCTACCCTGCAAGGTCAACGAAAAGGCGCCACTCGGTACAAAAAATGTTAACATGACGAAAATAATACAAATAACAGAAATACCTTATTTAAAAATGCTAGAGCTACGCAGGCAAAACATGTTATCCACGAGCAACTAGCAACCTCTAAGTTTACGGCCAGATAGAAGATCTCGCAAGCTAGCGATTTTTTTAAACCTAATGCGCAAATGCACCGACACTCAGTGGCCGGGCGAACATTAACATGCAGCCTTCGCATTGCGAAATATCGCTAGCGCAATCTTCAGTCTGGCCATTCCCCTATGTATGCTCAGCTACAAATAGTGGAACTATTATTATTGTATGCTTAAATATACCGCAGACAACAGCTAATAAATAAATAAAGGAGTCATGTAAGTTACATTAAATACATTAAATAATATATTAAAAACCGCCAATTTCTTATACATCCATTAACACGTATGGGCATTGATCAGATTATACGAGTTCTTTCTTTTTACTTGCCTGTAACTTATGTCTAATAAAGAACCTACCCCAGGTGTCTCCCGCCGATTTTGATCAATCTGCTATATGTTGTAGTACATAAAAAAAACACGTGCTACAACATATTGCAGATTGATCAAAATCGGCGAGGGACACCTCGGGACACCGGGGATAGTTTCCTTGTAAGTGCTGATAGGGTCTAACCGATTTGCTGTAGGTTCAGTAGTTTTCGAGCTAGCTATAAATGGTTAATGTGCTCTAGCGTTGTGTTGTTAAAAAATTGAATCAATAGCAACAAAAGAAACATTTTTACTGAAGATCTTCCGATACCATTTTTCTAAGTCTACAGAAGTTTGCTTCAATCATTTGTGTCGATGCTCAAAAGTCAGTGGCTATATCCGCTGAAAACTACAAGAAAAATGGCTAACACTAAACTAACTAGACGTAACCCGAACTGAGTCAAAGGCCTAAGGTCTAAGGTTGTTTTGCATGCATTTCTTGATCGCAATAAAAGGGTTTCGCGTCGTGCCGGTACTAAAAGGGCCTGAATTTGAATAATTGCTGTATTATATTGCAACAGAATATGTCAATATTTCTAAATTTTTAAGAAAACGGTATTACTTTTCATAAATAGTTTTGGTTTTTAATAACGAGTTGTCTCAGAATAATGCAAACTCCTCGTCAATAGATTCTGAGTCTTGGACTCCGTAACTTACATATTGGATCCTAATTTTTTTCTTTTCAATCGCAAAATAGCAACATCCCAGACAAAGTCCTATCATATATGAAGCCATATTTGCATATGTAGATGTATAAACTGCATTGAATTTAAAAGATCTGAAATTATTATTCTTGGTATTCCTAAAACAATATTGTTAAATCAAAAAATAATAAAGGAGGGTGTTTAATAGTGTTTAGAAAAAAGCAAAAATTATTTACAAAATTAATCTGCAGAAAAATAGGTATTTTATTAGGTTGGTAAAATTTTACATCCTTAATTAAATAACTCAGATTGTGTAGTTATCAAAAACTATTAATTAATTGACTGCGTTAAGAATGGTATAAAAATTTCTTAATTTATTATATGCTTCACATTTTACTAGGTTTTTAATACTGTTAGGAAAATCTAGCATTTTTACTGTAAAAAGTTTTACCGGTACAAAGTCAGAACCAGCAACACGAAATACAAATTAACCAATACCAAAACAATACAACCATTCCGCGCGAAAATTTTGATTGACAAACGCAGTTAACAGATTAACAAAAAAGTTTGATGTTTAATTTATAGGTATAAAGTTAGACCATATATGGTAATTTGCACGTTTATTTAAATTAGAGAAAAAAGTATTGCTTTTTAAAACATTTTAGAGCTAAATTTTAACTAGAATCAACATATTATCTTCCAATTGAAGAGGTTAGTTTAAATAAAATAACTTAATGGTATTTTATCAAAAATTTCACATAATATGTTTGATTTGATCGGTCAACTATTACTAATTTAAATAATAAGAGCATAAAGTAATCTTGGGATTTTAAACTTTTTAAACATTTTAGATTAAAAGCAAGTATAAATACGCATTACTGAAGATCTCAATAATGAGAACGTTTCACAATCGTAACACTCAGGGATAAAGAAACGGACACAGTGAGAAGTTCAAAGCCTATCCAGTTGAACTCTAAAGGAATACAGACTGATTCTGACGGATCATCGGTTGGCCAGAGAAGAAGCCTTACTTGTAAGAATGGGATTGTTAATAGGGCAAGAGGTCCTTCATTTAATGAAATTAAAAATACTATAATTTAGAATGGACGGTAATAAAGTTTTAGACCGAATCTCATTACATATGTGTACATGCAAAGTACACAGATTAGAAGAGAAAACATATTACATAAATGAAACAAGTAATTCGCTGCATGAGGCATTTATTATTGTTATCAAAAATAATTTTCAAATATTTAAATGTTTTGCAAAACTTGGCCGCTTATAAGTAATGGATGAATATTGGTAGATTTGTTTATTCGTGAGATTAAACGTCAATATGTTTTTAAAGCATAGAACTGAACAAGATATATGTGGTGCCCTAATCCAAAACAAGTTATTACTAAAGACATGTATTTGTATTTATTTCCTTAAAGAAAAAAAATACATAGATGTCGAACATATACCCTTCTTCTTTATTTAGGTCGGTTAAAAAAGGTGGATTAAAAAATAAATAAATAGAAAATTACAACACAAAATAAAATTAGGTGTTTCAATAAAATGATATGCAATTCAAATATTATATAAGTTAATATTTTTAAATATTAACTTTAACCGATTTAGATGAAATCTGTTAATTATTTAATATTTTAAGGCGTTTGTTTAGATTAGGATGTTTGGGTCCAGTGGCACAAAACTTCTTGGTTAAACTTTGTTTGCGATCATTTGCAATGGCAGCGAAGACATTGAAAACCTGTACTTTTTACAGACAAATTAAGTTTTTGTCTAACCCGTTGTGACGGTTGGATACCTGTGTACACAGGTCCTAATGAACGATTTCAGATTTGGAGGTGGTTCAGCAATGGTCTGGGCTGGAATAAGTTTGGAAGAAAAAACGGACCTTGTAGTGATACCAAAAACACAGCTGCCAAATATATTAATATCGTTCTTTCAGATCATGTCATTTCTGCAGCATATGGTATTGGTCATAAATTTCTCTTTATGCAAGACAGTGCTAGGCCGCATTCTGGTAACATTACCACCGATTTTTATCGTAAGCATAAACTTTGTATAACAAATTGGCCAGCGTTAAGCCTCGATTTCAATACTATAAAATATTCATGGGATATGCTAGACAGACGTATTCGTCGACGTCAAAATCCACCTCAGACTATTCAACAATAAACAGAAGTCCTGGTCTCGACAAATGGGACAGTATCCACAGGAAGATGTTTGACAGCTTGTCTTAATCATGCCAAGGAGATGCCAAGAAGTTATTCATGCTGCTGGGGGACATACTAAACTCCATAACAATCAAATAGCGCGACAGAAGATAAAGAAAATTGTCGGATTTTCACTTTGTTTTTTATACATTTTTAATTTGTAAGCTTTTTCTTAAAAATGAATGATTATACAAAACTCACATTCTTTGATTTATTCTGAAAAGTGTTTGAAATTCAAAAGCTCTATCTAAATATCATTAACACTTTAAAAATTACAAGTACATTAAGAGTTGTCAATTTTTTAAAGCAGTGTACCTATATGCAATAAAAATTTTCATTAGAAAATATATAATTTTAAATTGTGAAAAAACTTGTGCACAATTATTTTTGTACTTTTAGTTGTTATATAGTTTTGTAAATAATAATCTTAACCTTTTTGCAAATAAACTATACAGGGTGTTACAAATTCAATGCATTATCATTGCTATCTTGGTAATTATAAAAGATAGATAGTTGATTAAATTAAAGCAAAGTTGCGCATCCAAATGCTGAATAATTGGGCGAAGAGAAGTATAAAACATTTTGGTTACTTCCGGAGATATCCGGAATAAAAACAAAAATTTAATTACCCATTTTATTTTTAGGGCCCTGTGCGTGATTATTTTGAAAAACCAATAGCACGTTCTAAAGGCACTGGTCCGTATTAAAAAATAAAGCCGAGCTTTAGAAAAGTGTTATTGGTTTTTAAAATAATCACCAACAAGGCCTTAAACATAAAATGGATAATTGAATTTTTCGGTTTTTGCTGGATATCTCCGGAAGTAACCGGATTTTTTATTTCTCTTAGCCCAATTATTAAGAATTAGGATGCGCAGCTTTGCCTTAATTTGCCCAACTCTTCATTTCTTATAATTACCGAGATAGCAATGCTAATGCATCGAATTTTAACCCTTTGTATAGAGGTATTTTCTGCATTCAAGTTTTTTTGTCATACTATAATAGTGTACTTACTCAGGTGTTAACCGATAAATTAAATCTAAATCATATTTGTAGCATAAAATGGTTGGTAATAGAATTCCAACCAACACACTTGTGGCTAAAATTGTCTTCGTTTTATGACGATATTTCCATATAATAAATAGTATTATTAGTGATACTAGGTACAATTGTGTATCTGCTGCCAAATACCATGTAAGAAAGTAGCACTAAAATAAAAATATATAAAATACCAAAAAACTAAAACAACTAAAAATAATAAGGATATAAAAACTGAACCAATTGGATGAGTACCTATTCTAAAAGTGTTTATTTCATAGATGTATTTTTTATATAATTTACAAGAACATACATATGTATTCCAAGAAAAGCCAGTATTCCAATATATGTATGCCGATTGACTTGCAGGATATTCAAAAAAAACTACACTCCTGGACACAAAAAAGGACAAACAAAATAATATTTGAATTCTATTTCAAATTACTTCTTGCATTATTATCCGATTTCTATTATTTTGGCCTAGTTGTCGCCCCTTTCATACAAAATAATATAAAATAGGAAGATTGCACCAACTTTTTAAGAATTTGTTGTTCTACAGGGAAAAACCAAATATTGCATTTTGAACTGAATGTTTAAACACTAGGTGTAACAACCTAATGTTGTTTTATTCATGTCAATATTTTTATTTTAAAAATAAATTTTCTTTTTTGAGAAAAGAATGCAGAAGATGCATCGCATTGAATTGTAATGGTCATGTATTGGGCAAATCTTACATTTAGATGAGACGAAAACTAGTGGGTAAAGATGAACATAATTAGTGTAATATTTCCATAAAGTTTTTTTTAAACATTTACATGACATAATATACAGGGTGTTCAATTTAAGAAATTGTACTGTGTTGTACCCTATATAACTTTAGAGATAAGAAAAATCTGAATTCTGATTTGAAAACTATACGAAAAAAACTAATATACTGCAATTTTATTTATTTGGCATAATAAAAATTAAAACTTTAAATAGGGTGCAAATTTATACTTTGACACTCGGTATATAAATTTTATTGTTTCCGATTAAAAAAGATACGGATAACAAAAAAATGTTATGGAAAGTTGTAGGTTTAAAATTATATACGCTGGTAAAAAATTGTTACGCTGAATTTTTTCACAGTATGACAATCTTGATGAAAGTGGCGACAACTGAACCTAAGAATCATAAAAATCGGATAAAAGACTAAAGCCGGCTACAGACGACATGGCAAGCCTTAACCAATGTCCGCTCGTTCCAACGTTGGCGCATTGTGTGTATGAAAAACATATAGCAAAGCAAAGCCACCGTTAGCGCTGGCCAGTGTTCGCGTAGGAAGCGGTATTTTTGACACACATCAAAGGGACTTGTTGTTGAAACTCGCCAGCGGGCTTGATCCCCTTACACACGCCATATAGGCGCGCCTAACTAACATCGACAATTTCTAATTTGTTTCTGTAGTTTATGGTATCAATTAAAGTTCTTAACGTGAATACATTTTGGCCAAGAGTGTATTAAACATCTTTACTATAAAAAAAAGGGTTTAAAAGGAATTAAAAATTACAGCGACAAAAAAATGTGTTTTTGTTCTTATGCTTAAATTCTGATTTTAGTCATTAAAAAGCACTTAATTTTTTATTTTTAGTTCTTAAAGTTTGCTTTTGTCTAATTCATATAAATACGTATTTTTATTATAATTAGCTTAGTGACTTATTGTTCAAAAATGGCCCGATACTTCGGTTTTTGAGTAGAAGCAAATGCTTTATACAGTGAATAAAGTATGTCAACATTAGTAGATTTTTGAACAGACCCACCTCAAAAGTCCTGCTGGCACCTCCCACCCCCCTCCAAGTTGGTTAAAGGATTGATATAGTTTTTTCTAATATCTTCTAAACGGTAAATGATAAAAAACTGATTTTAGTGTCGTTAGATAGAGCATAAAATTCTGCAAAATAGTACTAGTAAAACTTGTATTATTGTTGATTTAGTAAAAATCTAAAACAAAAAAATGACGGAGGGAGCATCCACACGGCACTTTTTACGATATATCTTCCAAACCATCCACCAAATAAAAAAAAAAGATACAAAAAGTAAAGGCCACAGTTTTTCCTATCGAATGGTGTATAACATTATAATATTATCTTTTAAAATTAAGCTACCAGTGGCGTACAAAAGTAGCACTATACCAGTATAGTACCTAAAAATAGAAATTTTTAATGTTATACTTTTAATTTTTTAATAATATTTTTTTACTCCAGTTTTATTAATTTAAAATTATTTCTAATTCTGCATACTAGTAATATTAAATATTACACGGAAAAAAAATCTGGTAAATATTCATGCAATTGTAAGCTACACAGTTCGCTCCGTTTTTGTAGCAAATAATGTGCAGTATTTAATATTAAACTTTATTACTTTTTAATACTTTTGTAGCAGAACTTACGTACCACATTTCCAATACTACTATAATGTAGTCAAGATTCATATTTGGTTACTGTTGTTAGCTACTATCATTGACTTACAACACTTTAGGACTCGTTGATTTTCATAACAGAAAATTAATGACAAAAATTATACTTAGAACGTCAATAATAAACATATTTAACACAATTTTTGCGCTACACTCCTACACTCTTATAGCAACGTGTCGATTTTTTTCCGTGTACATTTTTGTCTTTTTGATAAGAGTCTACAACAAAAAAATTTTGGGGAGTATTCATTTTATTATTTTTATTATATATCTTCCAAACCGTTCACTTAACGAAAAAATTACATGACATAAAAATCAAGGGCAAGAACTTTTTCTATCAAATTGTGTATAACTTTAGATATTACCTTTTTAAATAGAGCTACCAATCCATGCATGTTTTTATTAGCTCTTTATTTGTATTAGAATAAACAGGTATGTATGGCAATTATTGTTTTTTTCGTGCAAAATTGTTTTAACGATTGGTAAATGATTTTGTTAAATTACGTAAAAAATAATATAATTTTATATACTACCAAAATAGAAGTTGTTATAGGTTTCTTAACATAGGTACATACATATAAGTAAGCATTTTTTAAAATTATTTGGTTTTAATTTTAAGTAAAAAATATATACTTAGATATAAAAATACAGTATTATAAGGAGGAGGCGGGCACACGAATTTTCGTTCATGAGTACAATTGCATAAAAGACGATTTAAAAAAATATTAATCAAATCTGTCGATACCGATGTGTTGGTTTTAGCAATTTTTACCAGTACACAATTAAAATCAGAAGTGCGGATTGAGTTTGGTACTGGTAAAAATGTAAGACATATTTCGTGTATCGAAATTGCTAAAAAAATCAATGAAAAAGTATGCCCTTTTTTTCATTCACTAACCGGTTGCGATATCACGTCCTCCTTTTATGGAAAAGGAAAAAAAGTGTTGGGAAGCTTGGAAAACCTTCATCTCAGCAAATAAGGGTGATCTAAAAATTTGTTATAACCATTTACGATAAACATTCTGATAGTAGCAACATTGATATTTGTCGAATGCAACTTTTGCCTAAAAACACGGTTGAGAATTTACCCCCAACAATGAATTCTTTAGCACTTCACATTAATCGATGCATTTATTAAGCATGATTTGTTTGGGGTAATCTCTGCCAACCAGTGGTTGAACTTCCATGTCCATCTGAATGGGGATGGATTTTAGATAATACTAAATGGTCACCACTATTGACCACTTTAAAAAATGAAAAAATATCATCTGATATACACTACTAAAACACTATACACTATTAAAATGTAAAGGTAAGATGTGTGGTACAAATTGTTAATGTTTTTTTAAAAAATTTAAAATGTACCAGGTTATGTTTGTGTGTGGAATGTTATAATTAGGTATTTTAGGTTGTGAAATATACAATTTTGTCCTATTTTTAAAAATAAAGGTACTTTACTCTTTTTCATTTTTCATATTTTTAGTTATAACTCGCCCTGTATATTACCAATTGAAATAAAATTTTGTATTTATTAGTTTTGGACCATGCGACCGGGTTTTCCCAAAAGAACGATTAAAAATTTCAAAATTTTTGGTGAATTTGTCTTCTTGTAACACCTATCCTGGGACACACTGTATTAGCCATATTTGTTGTTATCTTTATAATAAAAAGTTATTATAATACTGTTGTTGTTTATTTAAAAATATAATGAATTAAATTATAAAACAAAAGAAATAAGTAAATAAAATGTAAAGAATAATTATTAATTAATAAATCTAAAGTGAAAAATAATCTTTTAAAATTAATGGAACATTAAACATTTCTAGGTTCTTTACTGGTGTAGTACTAATTTGATACGCCACTAGTAGCTTTATTTTAAAAGATAATAGTCTAAGTGATAACTTTGGCGTTAGTTGTTTATGTTGTTTATTTTTTTTTGTTAATGGTTTGAAAGATATATGGTAAAAAGTGCCGTATGGATACTCCCCTTCCCCCTTTTTTTAGTTGTAGAGTCTTACCAAAATAATGTAATATCACCAATTAATATAACTAAAGTAAGAAATATTCTGAAAAAAATAAATAAAATTATAACATTAAAAATTTATATTTTAAAGTACCTGCTATACTGGTGTAGTGCTACTTTTGTACGCCACTGGTAGCTTTAATTTAAATGAAAATAGTATAATGTTATACACCATTCGATAGGAAAAACTTTGGCCTTAATTTTTTATGTCTTATATTTTTTTGTTTGGTAGACGGTTTGGAAGATATATCGTAAAAATGCCTTGTGGATGCTCCCCTCCAACTTTTTGTATATTGGTGATTCTTACGTAATAAACAAAAATAAAAATTTTATGGTCACTATAAATCAGAATTTTGTGCTCTATCTAACGGCACAAAATCACTTTTTATCATTAACCGTTTTGAAGATATTAAAAAACTATATCAATCTCTTAACCAACTTTGAGGGGTGTGGGGTCCCAGCAGAACTTTTGAGATGGGTCTGTTCAAAAATCTACTAATGTTTACATACTTTATTTACTCTACAAAGCA
>JACEGR010005598.1:0-70974 GCA_014170235.1 Listronotus bonariensis
AATATTTTAATAAAACTTGGTATGTAGGGGTCCTTTGACATGAGCTATTTAGATCTAATATTTCACTAAAATATTCAAAACATATCAAAAATTATCGAAGAAAATTATTGGCCAGTGATGCAATATCAAAACAAGCAATACATATTAGTCGCCCATGTTAACATGCCGGTATTCGCGTTAGGCTGTCTCTTTTCCACGTATTGCCTATATATAACCAAATAATACCAATCCATAGAATCCCACAAGTGAGATTTCAGCGTACCCTAAAAATTTTTAGTACCTACCGCGACCAACAGATGGCGAAAGTAGTACGATGTCGCTTTGCTAATACGATTACCAGCAGAAATTGATAGCAGTCGCTGACGAGCTGTCGGCCCGATCAGTTAGAGTGAGGATATACGCAAAATTTAATAAAAATAAAATCTCTGATAAATGGACCCAGTATCCATAGGATTATTAAATTTATTATTTCAGAATAGGATATATCGATGCGTTTTTACAAAACATCGTAAGCGACATTCGACAATTTTACGGGAAACGATTTTTTCTTTCCATCGCGTTATTTTTAAAGAAAAACCGGGATCTGAATGTTTTTATTTTAGATTTCTTCTAAATTTGAATTACAAAACAAACATATTTAACATTTAATGTCAAAATTTTCAGAATCTCCTAAAAAAAAGCTAAAAATTTTAAAATTCTAAACCTAAATAATAGTTAATTTTTAAATTTTTTATTTTTATTGAATTTATTTTGACAACTGTGGCAGACTTGCCACCAAAACGTCGATTTTTAGTTCTCTATTTACTTGCTTTATTTTTTTTGGTTTTTTGGTACTTTTAAATTATTTTTTTGGGTGTACCCAAATAACTACCATTAATTAAATGAACCGCCGAACCAATATCATCATCTGAAATAAAGCCAATAAAAAAACACGTTTCCCGTAAAACTGACGAATGTCGCTTACGATGTTTTGTCAAAAACCCATCGATATATCCTATTCTGAAATCATAAATTTAATAATCTTATGGATACTACCATTGGTCGGAGATTTTATTTTTATTAAATTTTGCGTATATCCTCACTCTAACTGATCGGGCCTACTGCTCGTAAGCGACAGCTATCAATTTCTGATGGTAATCGTATTAGCAAAGCGACATCGTACTACTTTCGCCATCTGTTGGTCAGGGTAGGTACTAAAATTTTTTAGGGTACGCTGAAATCTCACTTGTGGGGTTCTATGGATTGGTATTCTTTGGTATTACTGACTGGCTAATTCTTGACCTATAACATCACATAACTGCTACTGCTACAAAAACTCTACCGGACACTACCGTTTGACCTTTCACTTCTGCTTGGGGACACTTAAATTTGTGCCTATTCCCTGTACTGATTCCGCGTAAAGGAGAAGTATGTAACGTGAGCATCATACATAAGAAAAAGCGGGCCAATTTCTCGCGTTCCACGGCTTGGGAAAAACTTTAGATTATTAGGAATATTCCTGGTTTTTGTTTATTTGAAGGGTGAGCACGTTCCCTTGTGCCCTTTAGTATCAGTTGACATTACCGGAAGTTTTTCCACATTTTCCTTTAATTTTAAACAAACTTGAAATATATAAACGAATAGATAGAATACTTACCATATCAATATCTTGAAGAAAAATGTCACCATCTATGGTCCCAGCAAAATTTTCAAAAAATGTAAATTCAGCAATTTTTGGATCTTTGTCGTTGTAATCTATTGTTGGTGTGGTAGCATTGCTAATAGTCAGGTTCATAAATAAAGGACTATTATCGTCTATATCTTCAACATAAAAGCTAATTGATAGATTGTTGGTAAATGGTGGTGTCATCTTTTTCTTGAGCCATTATTTCAAAGGTGTAGGTCGTGAGGTCGGTGGCATCTCGGTCTATGGGGTTTACAGTTATGATTGCTTTTCCATCTATAGTGTCAATAGCTACGCAAGCATCTAAAAAAATTCAAAACCTCAAAATGTGATTACTACAACCAAAGCAGCAAGCTGACGTCTTATTGGCGTCTCTTTTTGATCATTTTTGGTCACATTTGGTCAGCAAACACGTCATAAGATGACGACAAAATGACGGTAAATTGACCTCCCTAAGTCACAGACAAAAGACGTCCCGTTAATGTCGTCTTTAGGATGACGAAAAATTGACGAATATACAATTTTTTTAAAGGTAAAATGATACGATATTTTATTTGAAAATTGAAATAAGAAAAAACTCCTTACTGCTTGCATTTCCTTGCACTGCAAGGTCGCATTTTTCGGGACAATGTCCAACCTGGAGATGCAGATTTTTACACTAGCCAAAAATATTTCTTTCGAAGCTAACCAATCGCAGACCGGTCTCGAACTATTTTGGTCTCATCGGTACGGTGTAGTCGATAAAAAGCGAGGAAGTTGAATAAACATAGTAGTTTATTGTCCATTACGCCATCTATCGGTAGAGTTTTTTCCTATTTTAATTTTGTAAAATTATTCAGTCTTATTTTTCTGTCATAAGATATTTTGGTAGGATTTTCACACGAATCATATAATGTCACAAAATTTTTCTAGACGGGTTTTCTAAACATGACGTCATTAGATTTTTATGAGATAGTATGGCGAAAAAAGACGTCGAAAAGACGTCACTTCAACGACGTCAAAAACACATTAAAATGACGTCATAAATTTGGTCCGTCCTATGAACAAAAATGATCTAAAAATGACGTCATAATGACGTCAGCTTGCTGCTTGGGAAGTCTTACAGTCCCTTGGCCAAAAATAAAATGGACTTTATGATCATTAAAACCTGTTAAGTGGGAGTATCTTTTTACAAGTCTATACCACAAATATAATATGTCAAATGTTTAGGGTGTCAGACTGGGCAAACGCGTCACTTTTTTTATCGGGCAAGTTTACCAAAATGCTTTACATGCAATTTTTAAGCATTGTGCTAATTTTTAAAAATAGCCCAATTTATGGAAAATGACAATTTTCGGTAAAATTTGAAATAAAAAATAGCTACTTATATACCGGGTGTTGCTCCGTCGAGCGGGACATAGGGAATGCCATGTAAATTTTGAAGTAGTCAAATATTGGCTCCCCTAATTATTTTAGAAAAAAATGCTAATAGGATTTATTGAAGAGCACAGTAAGTTCCACCCAAAATGAAAATTTGAGCATTTTTCAACCAACCAGTAAAGAGTAAACTGCTTAAGTACTTCTGCAACGTAGTATCTCATTATGCACCCTGTACTCTAGAAATCAATAATAAAAACCCCATATCGGTTTATCAGTGACAATTTAGATAATTAATTTATAATGTCATTGCCAAAACTGAACAATTTTATACGGGAATTTCAAAAAGAATCCTCGCATTTCATTTTAGTTTACAGCTAATTCCAACACATGCACTCACAGTTACGCAAGACAATAAAACAAATTTTTCTACATTTAGAAATCAATTTTTGACGAAAATATCAGGATTTAATCAAATGCTCAAATATTCCTCCATTAACTGCCAGACAATAACCCAAACGATTATAAAACTCATTTCTTACGTTGGCTAGTTGGTACATCCATATTCTAGCACATTCAGCGGAAATAGCATTCCTTAGCTGGACTAAATTTTCATATTTTTTATTGGTAGCTGAGTTTTTAAATGTCCCCACAGAAAAAATCCTTTGGTGAAAGATCACGTCGATTTTCTTCACATTTGCAATTATTGATTACTGTGCCTTTAGTTTCAAATTTTTTATCGTCCGTTCTATTGTCGATTTACTTGGTATTGGCCTATTGGGAAAATAGGCTGCAAACATGTCCGCTACTCTTCGATAACTATTTTCCTGGTAAAACCATTTTATAATAGTGTTTTTTCCTGATTTAAGTAGTTCATTATTTAAGAATGATGTGACATTGATCTAACAACTTGAGAGTAAGAGGTTAAATAATTTTTCTAGTATTTTGTTATAAACTTCTAATAATACAAGGCGGGTAAGAAGATAGGAGATTCGTAACTTATTTTAGCATTTATCTCTTAGCTGGCGGACTGAGAAGAGCTGAAATTTTTACACTGGGTACAATTTTTTGTGCTCTTTAAAAAATTCCAATTATATTTTCTTCTAAAATAATTAGGGAGCCAATATTGGACCACTTCAAAATTTACATGGGATTCCCTATGTCCCACTCGACGGAGCAACACCCGGCATATTGTTTAAAAATTTAGGGAGCTCAAGAGAGCCCAATATTCCTAGATAAAAATATACAGAGTGTTTCATAAGAAAAAACATAAGTTTGGTAATTTTCTCCAAAACGGCTAATAAAATTAAAATATTCTACGGAAAAAAATTCACCAAAACCTATTTAAGGTTTTTTATAGCTTTAATAGCAAACAAGTTAAAGAAAGTTGTAAAACTGTACAAAATCTGAAAATTACTCTGCAGCTCCGAGGTAGATCGCAATAGCCATGAACTTTTTTCACTATAGTTGTTTTCTCAAAAAAAAAAAAAAAAAGAGTTTGAAAGTCCTATATGAGATTTATTTTATTCCTTACGGTTTTCGACATACCCGTGAAACCATTGAAAATAAAACACCCTGTACAAAGTGGCGCACCAAAAACGCCCCGGTCTTTGTTACAAAACACGGATTTAAATTTTAAACATATTTATTAATAGGCACTTTGGGTGCACAATTAAAAGTTATGCAGAATTATACAGGGTGTCCGGGAAAATGTGGAAATCTCTCGCACACGTATGGAACGGATGAAAATAACACGACAAGTTCCTATAAAATTTTTCCGTTTAAGCCCCCTGCGGAGATATGATCCCCTAAAGGGGGCAGCTGGAAATCGATTTTTCGTGAATAACTTTTAAAGCGCTCTGTATAATTTGATAATATTTTAGTACAATGCATACTAGTAAAGACCTCTTAAAATAGTGCCCTTGATTGAAATTATTTTAACAATAAGAATTTATTTTTGTTTAATAATACAATATTTTATTTTCGATGTAATTTGTAATAATTTTGATTCAGTATTGAAGTCCTCTCGTAGCAGGTCAGGAATTTGTTGCAAATGTTGTTAAAATAACTTTTTACTCGAAAACGGCTTATTTTATCGATGTCAAACAAGGGTACCTTTTTTTAGCTAAAGGTTTAAACTACTTAAAAACATATTTTTTGTGTCTTCACCATACAGGGCGTAAAAAATATTATCAATAATGTGCAAAAACTAGTCCGTCCCTGGCAAACTAAAGAAGCGACATAAGTTTCAAGGGCACTGTTTTAAGAGGTCTTTACTGGTATGCATCGTACTAAAATATTATCAAATTATACAGAGCGCTTTAAAAGTTATTCACGAAAAATCGATTTCTAGCTGCCCCCTTTAGGGGATCATATCTCCGCAGGTGGGGCTTAAACGGAAAAATTTTATAGGAACTTGTCGTGTTATTTTCATCTGTTCCATACGTGTCCAAGAGATTTCCCACATTTGCCCGGACACCCTGTATATTTACCTCTAAAAACTTGACCTACAGCTTTCTTGTCATATTTTTTTTAACGTTAAAATTACCAAGTTCTCCTTGTTAAATAATATTCTTAGGCACCATAAAGTCAATTTTTTAGATGTCGTTATTTTTTTTTATAACTTTAAACCTATTTATTAGGGCCAGAGTGGACTATCTGAGCTACTTCCATCCTATATTAATTTAATTATTTGTCGCTTCTGGCCCAGATAAATAATAATTTTGCTATTGAAAATATGTGTCGAATCAAAGCAATTTTTAAGATTTGTGGGATGGTTCGCCTTGATTCGCTACGCCACAATTAGTATTAAAAATTTACCTTTGCCGCATACACCTTCATCATACGATATTAGGGAATATTCTATTTCAGCGTTAATACCCTTATCTCCATCTACGGCTGTTACGTTGAAACACTAAAAGAAAAAAACACTTTGATATACTATTATACAAGATGGCCGTCAGGCCGTCTAAATTTTGACCAATTTTAATCGAATATAACTTTTAGAACAAATAAAGTGATCAAGATGCAGAATATGGCAACTTTGTTATTTTAAATTAAACGCTCTAGGTATAGTGTATCTCAAAGTATATCGCTTTGGCTTTTTGACGGCAGTACTCCAATATACCTGCCGACAGCAATAAAACTGCGGATCAGTAGGTATTAAAGGGCAGAACATTAGGGACGGACTCTAATAATATAAAGATTTATAATTTATTGTTTATTTAAATAGGTATAATCTTAAAATTACATTAAGAAATTAAATATATGCAAAAACTATATTATCTATACGCAATTACATTTTTATCTAAATCTAATTCGGTTTCACTATCAGAGTCATCGTTGAGATTAATTACAATGCGATTTAAGTTGTTTTGTACAGAAATGTAAGAGTCCTCAATTTTTATAATGTGCTGTACTGAATTTTTCCAGCTCTCAACTGGTATGTTAGTAATTAAATTTTTTATCAAATTTCTAACACTGGGACTTAAAGTAGGTGTAACATTTTCTGCTTTAATCTTTGATTTTACTTGGTTACACAAATGTTCTATGGGGTTAAACATACAGTGATACGAAGGAAGACGTAAGACAGTATGCCCAGCCTGTTCAGCCAAATTGTCACATACATATTGTTTTTTAATTGCATATGAATATAGAACTTTCAAAAGTTGCGTTTTTTGTAACTGAATTCAAAATAAATATCATTTTCTAACAAATATTCCTGGATTTCAGTTTTTAAACTTGATGAAGTTGGTGCCTTGTGTAGCAGACGGCTGTGGTAGCTTGCGATATTCATGACAATAACACTGTTGTTTGGAATATTTTTTAAAGGATAATTTTGAAACCAGTTTTTAAAAAGTTCTGCGCTTGTATCCTCGTAATAATCCAAGCTAGAATCCTTAATATTCTTTGCAGACAACAGCAAGCAGTTTGGGACAAATCCGTCTTCTGTACCAGCGTGTATTATGGTAATGCGTTTTCCTTTATTAGAAGGTGCTTTCGTCTGACAGTTTTGACTGGAATCCACCCATCCTTTGGATACTGTGTCGTGTATATCGAACCATGTTTCATCAAGGTAAATTATGGATCTGTTTTCCAACCTATATCTTTTAATTTCTTGAAGGTAATTAAATCTCCAAGTCGTAATCTGTGCGATTCCGTTACTACTTGTCATTTGTCTATTTTGCGGTATTTAAATCCAATTTTACAAACAACTCTATGGAGGGTGGCACGGCTAATATTTATATTAGTGTCGTCTTCTTCTAGCTTCGTTTTCAGTTTATCCAAGGTAGAAACAACTCCGCTTTCATTAAGACAATATATTTTTCTTCTTATTAGGTCTTGATCACTATTGTCTATACGGTGAGATCGAAAATCACTACGCTTTTTTTTTTGTTCAATTCTTCACTATTAATAATATCCCGTATCGACGATATTGGAAATTTTGTAAGTAGACAGGTTTTTTTAAAGCTTCTTGTTTAATAAACCCCCTACTGATTAAAGTTTCATACACATTTTTACAACCTGTTTTGCATCTAATGACAAATGGTTTCGACGCGACATACTTATATGTATTCTCGTAAAATAACTTTTTCGAAACGCACAGTAAAAACGGTTATTCAATACTACAACTAAAATATTAGCCGAAATATTTATATAAATGGTCAAGAGATATTTATACCTGGCCCATCCCTGTCATTATGAACTCATAGGTTTGCCCAATAACAATAGGTCATAAATCATTAAATGTTTATTGGGGTATTGCCCGTCAAAAGCCAAAGCGATATACTTTGAGATACACTATACTTGTTTTATATTTTTAAAATTCAATATTTCCCTTCCAAAAAATGTGACATAAGTTATAAGTATTTTAAAAAATACCATATTTCTATATCATTAAAAAAATAAAAAATCTGCGGCACATAATAAACTATTATTTGACAATGAAAATTGGCTACATACAAGGTAACAAAGTTATAGGCTATTTACAATATTAACAAAAGTTTTTAAAAAGTATTTCTCTACAAGCATGCTTAAAACATCACTTTTCCGCACGCATTTTAATTTGAAAACTGTCCCTTCCCTGCACGTCATGTGGGAAAAAATTTATCCCGTACAGCGTGTTAAAAACAAAATTTCCCTACGGAATTTTCTTTATAAATATGTCCTCCGATAGGATTTTTTCGGTATATTACTACATTTGTACCAACTCTCATGAGTAATAAAAATATGAAAATTATGTAAAGAATATATAAATTGTCTCTTTTATGCTTGTAGAAAAAATATTGATCCTAACTCTTGCGGAAAGTAACTTTCCCGCACTTAACTGCTTGCATCGTTCGGACATCGGCAGTTCGCGTGCGGGTAGTGTATAACTTTCCGCACTTGTTAGGAAAATAACTATATTGTGGCCCTACTATTATTTTGTTAATGTAGCTTCAGCCCCGGATCTAGCACTGCGATCTGGATTTATGGTACATAGGGCACCAAGTGTTGAGAAGAGGGCGCCATTGAAAGTTGTGGAAACAGACCGCGATTTGAAAGACAAGGATCTTTTTCTCTGGCTCTTCAATTTTTTTTCCAAAAAAGAACTAAAAATGTATGTTTTGCTTGACACAAAAAAGAAAACCAAAAGGGCGGCAGGCATATTTGCCCCGTCCTAAAAAAATTAAGATCCGGGAGTGGGTAACTTTGTTGCTGCATTTTGGTTCAAAATTTTGGTCAAAATTTTTCCGGTAGTAAAATATAGTATTAGTATAGTATACTGGGTTATTTTAAGTTAATACTTTCTTTTTAACACTAAGTAAATAAAATGTAAGAAAATCAAATAAAATAATGCCCGAAAATGCTTTCTTCCCGGGATACAGGGTGTTAAAGTTTTAAGAAAAAAAAGCCTTTTTATCATAACTTTGCTACCACTCCGGATATTTCCGCAAATTAAGGTATACTTTAATTGACCCCTACATTACATTTTTGCCGTAAAGTTAAAAAAGTAACCAGTATCGTTCGAACAAGATTTATATTAATTTTTTTGAAAAAAAACTAGTTAGGCACTGCTTTTTCTTTGAATCCATATACAGTGTGTCCAAGATAAGAATTCTTAAGCATGGGAGTCTCAGTACCTATTGGAGATACAGCTTAGGTTAAATTAGGAAAAGTTGTGTTTTTTAAAGCTTATTTACATGTCGTTTAGAAACTTTAAAAATGTTCATGGCCTGCTGAGATATTTGGCAAAAACAAAAATTTGACTATATCGATTTTATTTTTTCTGACTTTATTTGAAGAGATATGAAAAAACTAATAACACTTTTTATTGGCACTTTTTAGCTACTACATAAGGGTATTTTTAGATTTTATACTCGACGTTTCGTTTTCAAGAAACCATCATCAACTTAATTTTTTATATGGCTCGAAAAAAAAGTACCCCCTGTATCTGATCCCATTTTTTATTACAAATTCAACGATGTATCACATGTCATATTTTAATTTTTTGTTAAAAAAAAATTGCATTTTTATATTTTTTTAAAGTTATTTTTAAGTAGGTAAAATTAAAATACATGTAATACATTGTTGAATTTGTAATTAAAAATGGGATCAGATACAGGAGTGTACTTTTTTTCGAGCCATATAAAAATAAAGTTGATGATGGTTTCTTGAAAACGAAACGTCGGGTATAAAATCTAAAAATACCATCATGTAGTAACTAAAAAGTACAAATGAAAAGTGTTATTAGTTTTTTATATCTCTTCTAATAAAGTCAGAAAAGAATAAAATCGATATGGTCAAATTTTCGTTTTTGCCAAATATCTCAGCAGGCCATGAAAATTTTTCAAGTTTTTAAACGGCATGTAAATAAACATTAAAAAACACAACTTTTTCCTATTTAACCTAAGCTGTATCACCAATAGGTACTGAGATTCCCATGCTTAGGATCCTTATCTTGGACACACTATATTCATGAAATACCCATTTACTTTGGGATTAATTTGGTTTCTTGATATTTTTCTGTACGACAAATGGTTATCGTTAAAAAGTAAAAGCCATTTTTTTCATGCATGGCAAAATTGCTAAAATCTAATATAGGGTTTTATTCCTAAGTTAGTTTTTTGACTGTGTGATAGCTTTCTAAGAGCAACAACTTTTTAATCACATTAAATTGAAGTAATGTTAGTTTTTGGTCTTACTTTAATACAAATTAGACAAAAAATAATAATTTTACATACAAAACACCACATCACATTATAGCGATTTTTCCATGCATTAAAATGGCTTTTATTTTTTAAAACTAAATCGTTCGGCGTATGGAGAAATATCAAGAAAACAAATTAAACCTAGAGTAAACGGGTACTTTAAAAATACTAATAATTCGAAGAAAAGCAGTGGCGTACTATTTTTTGGTCAAAAAACGAACGAATATATTCCGATACGATCCGAACGATTTCCACCAGCCGAAATAATAACAGTATTTTTTTGATATATTTAAAAATTTATAGCCGCATCTTACACCGATGAAAAGGTATATTATACATTGTATAGATCTTTATGACGATCGAGTAAATCCCCATTTAGCATCGTGCTAGCTCCCCTACCAAAATGATTATTTTAATAATTAATAGTTTAAAAAAACTAAAAAACACGCTTTTATATGCAACCGAACTAAAATTAAAAAATAATTTTTCATTAAAAAAATATTTTCACTTCATACTAAAAAGCGTGGGGTGCTTAATATATTAAATGTTATAATTATTATATTTGCCAATATCTATGATGGAAAAGTTATGAAAAAATAGTAAAATGCACCCCACGCTTTTTACTATGAAGTGAAAATATTTTTTTAATGAAAAATTATTTTTTAATTTTTAGTTCGGTTGCATATAAAAGCGTGTTTTTTAGTTTTTTAAACTATTAATTATTTTTCATTTTTAGTTCGTTATATTGCACAAAATTCTTAATATAACAGTAAATTAGAACATACTAATTAATTAAGCAGCAAAAAGAAAATAACCAGCCCCCTATGAAATGACAATGGTAGCAAATTTTAAAATTTGCAAAAGATTACAACTCACTAAAAATTTCTTCTTCATTAAGTAGCAAAGTTTCAAATTTTGCCAACAGATGGCACTCAGGAAATGTTTGGACCGTTGTCAACACTTTGCAATCCACTAAAAATGTCTTCCTCATTTAATAGCAAAGTTTGAAATTTTTCCAACAGATGGCATCCTAGGTGTTGTTTTTATAATATAATGGAATTTTTTTCCTGGCGATTAAAAAAAAAAGATAAAGGGATACTGTTTGCAGATTATTGCATTGTCATGGGTCCTTAATACGTGTGCAAAGTTTCAAAGAAATCGAATAGCTGGAAGTTGGTTAAAATTAGGCTCAAAGATTCCGTTACATAGGCAGCCAGATGGATAGATTGATAGATAGATAGATAGTTACAACCCAAGTTAATAAAAGCGTGTTAAAAATAATGTTGTTTTAAAGAAAAAGCAGTAATGTACTATTTTTTTCTTTTTAATTTAATTCAAATCTTGTTTGAACGTCACTGGTAAAAAAATATTAAAAACTTTTACAGCAAAAATGTAATGTAACAGTCAAAACAAGTGTACCAAATTTTTGGGAAAATATCAGGCATGGTAGGGAAGTTATGATAAAAAAAAAAATCTTTTTCTTAAGACATTGACACCTTAGGTAGGTAGGTCTAAAAAAAATTCTGGTCATAATATTATTGGGAAAATATTCTTATTTTCTTCCATTTTATACAGGGTTAAAAGGAAAGTACCAACTTAATAATAACCCAGCAAACACTATTTGCCGGCAATATACATTTTTCATATTGGCATTGATGGTAAAGCATTGGCAATTGGTGGCAATGTTAATCCGCTAACGTCTAATACGCATTAAAAAGTTAAGCCTAAATAAACACTTAATTGCCAATAAATTTTACATGCAGGCGAATTGCCGGCAAGCATACAAAAATGGCGGCATACCAATCCTGATTAAATAAAGCACGCGTTTTTGTTGCAGGCAAATAAATATTGGATTTTTGAAGGCAAACCTTCAACGCATATTTATACTTTTCAAACCATATTATTAACATTGGTATTTAACTAACATTCGAGCCATTTTTTGATCTGTTTTATTTATAATGGCAGCTAAACAACATTATTTTATGTTTTTTTACATAATTTAAAGGAAATGGCTTTTTCCTAACATTTTATTGGTACAAATCATGCAAATAAAAATTAAGTCAAACAAAATGTTTATTATGTATTTTTGAGGGAATAAAAATAAAATGATGGTAAAATTAGCTAGGTTAATTTCGACGATTTCGACCGAAGGTGATAAATTCAAATTTCCCGCTTAGCCGAAATATAAAATTTGACAGATGAGGCAACCTTGCTTTTGTTTGGCCGCTTTGTGCAATTGTTTTCTACGTGGTTTTCTAGCTCTTTAGTTTCTTTTTAAAGACAAGTTTTTAGTAGACATATTTAAGTGTATTCATTACCTATTTACTGTGTGTTGTGTAATTAATAGGTGATGGCTAGTCAAGAAGGCGGGTTATTCAAGTAGACTGTTAGGAGCTGTAAACTTTTCGTTTAAAACCTTTCAAATTTGTAGTTATCTAAAAAAATTATATGAAATCAGGGAGTTGTCTTATTAAAAGTTTTAAAGACGTGTTAATAAAAAAAAATTATATATATTTAATAGTTTTTTTTTTGACTTTTTAAAATTACTCCCTATGTTTTGGATCTGAAAATTGAGTGTAAGTGTCCCTTAAATACTTACTATTTTAAAGTGTTTTCTTTGATTTACTATCTTTTTTAAATTTTATTACATATTTTTTATTTTATTTTTTTTGTTTATTGTTACGGTATAAAAATTTATATTATGTAATTTTTTTATTGATAAAGTTTTCCTGCCTTTTTTCTCATTTTTTTCGATTACAAAATTCTAAATATGTTATTTAACTTTTGGGACATTCAACTTGCAATACTTATTTAATGATAAATGTCATTATCCTAAACGCATTTTTTGCCAATAACTTATTAATGATGGATGCTATCATCCTAAACACATTTTTTGGCATAACTTATTAATGATGGATGCCATCATCCTAAACGCATTTTTTCATCATAAATTATTAATGACGGATGCCATCACATTATCTGCAACACGTGGCCTAATAACGGCCAATTGCCCACTTTCGCGTCTTTTGATACCTTTTTGCCAATGCCTTGCCAGTAAAGAGTGTTGGCAATGCCAGTAAATTAAATGTACAACGCCGGCAAAAAATGTTATATGGGAACCCTATATTATTATTAAACGTTTAATAAATAATCATTGTCCAACACTTTATCTCAACTTACACGAGCTTGTTCCTCAACAATTTGCTTAGTAGTAAAATAGTCAGTCCATTGAGGAGGTGTATCATTTTGATCTTCCACATCAATAATAGAGGTAACATTTTCTTTTGGAGTAGTTGCGTGTCCAGCACCATCCTATACAATACAGTACATTTTTTAAAGGTGGGTTTTTACGCTCATGCAATTTGCGCAAGTTGATTTGTGCATGCCATTTGTGCAAATTAGACTAAACTATTACATCTGTTTTTACGGTCAAGCGTATTTGCACAAATTAGCTTCGATTATCAGTAAACGATAGAGTACGGGACGTGGAAACAACATCCTGGAGGACACGGTCACACTAGGGTAACGGGAATTATCGTCCTACAGCCCTTGAACTGTAATCCTGACATATGGACAAATGGAACACCTCCATCACTTGACAGAGGTTTGGTTTGGTACACCGATGGCTCAAAGACGGATGATGGAGTAGGTGCTGGTGTATTTGGGGCAAGGCCCAAAGCGACTTTTATTTATATATACCAGGCAGAAATATATGCTATTCTAGCATGCGTTCAAGAGAATATGAGAAGAGGGTATCACAACCACATCATTCACATTCTCTCAGACAGCCAGGCTGCTCTAAAAGCCTTGGATGCCCATCGTATAACATCCAAAATCACGATGGAGTGCCTGAATAGTATCAAAGAGCTCGACGCTAAGAACAACGGGATAGAACATCTGTGGGTTCCTGGACACTCGGAAATAGAAGGCAATGAAAAAGCAGATGAACTCTCGAGAGCTGGGTTGTCTAGAAGATTCAACGGTCCAGAGTCAGTACTCGGACTGTCCAAAAAGGTGACGAAAACAACGATAAGCAGATGGTCTCAACAACAACATCTTGCTCGTTGGCATACATCACCTGGCCAAAGACATGCGAAGGAGACACTGGGCGATCCTTCCAAGGAATTAAAAACTGAGGTCCTCCAGCTGGAGCGCACTCAGCTAAGACAAGTAGTAGGACTTCTGACAGAACACTGTCATCTAAGGAAACGATTGCAAAAAATGGTCAGTTACAATGAACCCATAACATGCAGGCTTTGCGGGGAAAAGAAGGAAACAGCCTCACCCATAATATACAACTGCATTGCACTGACACGCAAACGACACAGTCTATTTAGGAACATACATAGGGGGAACCTGCTCCCGCATGAACATCTTGGCAGAAATCTACTGAACCTGATAAAGGGCAGTGGACCAACCAATCAATCTAATATTAATTAGTCTCATAGTTATAATAGAATAGAGGTCATTAAATACCAAAAGAAGATCCTTTTCTTTCAGTGAAGTTATTATTGCCACAAAAAAGAAAATATTAACTAAGACCCACCAAAAGAAAACGATTAATTAAAACCACATACTATACGCCAATACAACTATTATTTACTTACTACGCATGCCTTAAATTTTTATTTCGTTTACACGTTTATGTATTTGCACCAACCACATGTAAATTATCTGACCATCCGGATTTTACACGAGCCAACCTTTTGACTTGCGCAGGTAATCAAGTTTCGTTTACATGCACCAATTTATTTGCACAAATTGAACTGCACAAGTCAATTTGCGCAAATTTCATGAGCGTGAAAACCCACTTTAATGTTTAAATAAAATTAATGTTTAAATTTTATATTTTAATGTGAAATTGAAAAATAAAAATTTCAAGATGGCTGCTGGGCGCTATCTTGGGAACAGAATCTGCAGTAGGTAAATGTATTTTATATTATAAGGTTATAAAATACTCATTAAGAGCTTTAAAATGATGTGCTACGAAACCCCCTTTCAATTTAATGTTTTTTTCCAAAAATGGCGCCGAACAGCCAGCAGTCATCTTAAAATTTTATTTTAAAATATAATTTTTATGCATCAATTTAGGTCTCTTTATTTTTTTTATTATTCCGTTATGGGGTGTATAAAAGGGTGGGAGAATTATAAAAATGCACTATACAGCTTCGGAAGTTCTTACCAAATGAAAAACTTTTTATTATTAATTTAACGAAAAAATTGTCCCTCTATAAAAGTCCTCCTTGATGAAAAAATGCATTTTTAAAAAAATATTTAAAGGTTGCATGTACAGGGTGGCTAAAAAGTGACTTGTTTTCAAATTTAAATAAAGGTTACTTTTTAACTATGGTACCATACTTTAAAGGGTGATTTCTTATATCATTTTATGAAGAAAAATCTTATAAACATATGTCCGGAGTTGTTTCGTTTCTGTGATACAGAGCGTTAATTATTTTTTAAAAGTCTGTTTTTTTTAAATATCTTAAAAGTTATATTTTTAGTTGCTAATAAGATTTTTTTTAAAATACATGAAAAGCCAGTGCCGTATATTATTATCTCAATAATATTGGCATTTGTACCCAGTATACGCCACTGGCTTTTCATGCAGTTTTTATATTTTTTTCCTATAAAGCAACTAAAAATATAACATTTTAGTGCAGTACATTCTTTTTGTATCTGGCTTCGTATTTAAGATACCTAAAAAAACAGACTTTTACAAACATAATTAACGCCCTGTATCTTAGAAATGAAGCATCTCCGGACATTTGTTTATAAAAACTCTTTTTCATAAAATGACATATTAAATCACCTTCTAAAGTTTGGTACCGTAGTTAGAAAATAACCCTAATTTTAATTTGAAAACAAGGCATTTTTAAGCTACCCTGTACATCCAACTTTCAAATATTTTTGTGAATATGTATTTTC
This sequence comes from Listronotus bonariensis, assembly GCA_014170235.1. Lineage (NCBI taxonomy): Eukaryota > Metazoa > Arthropoda > Insecta > Coleoptera > Curculionidae > Listronotus > Listronotus bonariensis. The sequence goes on from JACEGR010005598.1 coordinate 16,135, forward strand.
TCATCAAGCAAGACTTTTGATAATAGTTCGATATAGCGGTTTTCGCTATTATAAGAGATTTTCGAAAAATTCTTTTCAGGGCGTTTCTATAGGTCGATTGTGACACAAATCTGTGTGCGTTTTCCAAAATCCATTTCTATAATTTATTATTCATAAAAATATATTTACGGAACGGTGGAGTGAACAGGGGTGCTGAGTGGGGACAAAACAGTATAAATCCAACGTCAAACACAAGAAAACATTAATATACTGCACTCGGGGTACATGAAAATGTAAATTAATTTTGAAAAGTATTAAATTTTTCGAAAAACTATCCCACACATATGAGATATCTCGTCCGTCATTAATTAAAGAAGGAACATTCATTTTGGTCAGTTGATAACATGAAGTTCGCCATTATAAAAATGACGGTCTTGATAGAAGCAGCGTTGCCAAACTTCTTATGAATAACTTAATTTTTCATATGAATTTTGTCCTGTATCTTCCTTTTTTTAAGCTATTGACACTTTCTTACTTTATTTGGCAACATCGCAAGACATTTACAGTTCTATTGTAAAATCTTCTTTTTTATGCAGTGACAGCCATGGCGGGATTGTTGTACTATTATTTATTTTTAAATTTTTTAAACAATTTTTTGAGCATTTTCTAAACAGAAAGTGCGGTGTGTACTGTGAAATACTGTTTTTGGGCGTTTAATGTAGGATTTATACTGTTTTGTCCTCACCTAGCACCCCTGTTCACTCCACCGTCCCGTAATATGTTTTTATTAATAATAAATTATAGAAATGGATTTTGGAAAACGCGCACACAGATTTGTGTCATAATCGACCTATAGAAACGCCCTGAAAAAGAATTTTTCAAAATCTCTTATAATAGCGAAAACCGCTATATCGAACTATTACCAGACTTTTTATGAAGAGACAGTTTTTTTCGTAAAGTTAATAATTAAAAAGTTTCCCGTTTGGTAAGAACTTTCGCAGACACGCTGTATAAGAGTGTTACAGAATGTTGAAACTTTTAATACCTACCTTTGCTTGAACAACGAATGAATAGAAAATTTTTGTTTCATAGTCTAATTGTTGCTGAGTAATGATTTTAACAGTTGTGTTATATTGATCATCAGGAATTGACTCATCAATAAGTACAAATTTAAATAGTTTGTCCTCCTTTTCCTAAAAAGTTGGCAGTGTTTAAGTTTAAATCCAGAAAATTTGTTTTAGGATTTCGGTGTAGTAAATTAATAAAAAACAACTAAAATTCAAAACAACTTATTCGGCACGAAATTGGTGTATTCCTTTTATGCTCCAGAACCGCCCGGAACGACACCATGATTGTTCCTTTTACAATTTTTTGACATTTTTCATGTTATAGAACCGTTCTTGACACTATTGACAGTTCAGAGAACGGTTCTACAAGATAAAAGGAATACACTGAATGTCTACATCATTCTTATCGGGTAGTTCTCGCGTATTAGACAATTAAATTATTTCGTATTAGATTTGCGGCTAGACTCAAAGTCGGTCTATATAAGGTTACGACATTCGGCCATATTGCTTTGACGTGTTATGACGTCACATCTCCCATTTTTCGGCCATATTGTTCAGTGCCGGAGATATACAGTTTATTGTATTAGTAGAACAACCGTTTACACAACAGTTTTTGATTATTATTAAGTTGTAAATTCTTTTACTTTAAATAAAAACATTTGGAATTACATTTTTCAACAAATATTACTTCCAGAACAATGTAAAATGAAATGCGCAAATTCTAGACGCCACTGGATTGATCATCAGCTTTAATTTTACCCAATCTCGCCAACTTTTCTCCGTGGAGTGCCCTTCCTTGCGTCCCCGACCTCAAACTGCCTAAAAGTTGAGGATGTGTCGCAACCTTATAAATATAAACTAACCTTGACTAGACCAAGGTCGGTCTATATAAGGTCACGACATTCGGCCATATTGCTTTGACGTGTTATGACGTCACATCTCCCATTTTTCGGCCATGTTGTTCAGTGCCGGAGATATACAGTTTATTGTAACAATGCAAAATGAAATGCGCAAATTCTAGACGCCACTGGATTGATCATCAGCTTTGATTTTACCCAGTCTTGCCAACTTTTCTCCGGGAAGTGCCCTTCTTTGCGTCCCCGACCTCGAACCGCCTAAAAGTTGAAGATGTGTCGCAACCTTATAAATATAAACTAACCTTGGCTAGACTCTAAAAATCCGCCCTTGGTAATGTCCTTAAAAATTAAGGGGATTATGGGGTTTTAAGCAGAGTTACTTGAATAACACAAATTTCGGGTAAAACTATGTTTTTATTTAAATAAAACCAAAACTGGTAATTGTATTAAAATTGGAAGCAACTCCAATTTTGACAAAATTTGGTATGCGGGGTTTTTTGGGGCGCTGATCACAAATCTGAAAGATTCATGATTTTTTTTCCGAAAAAGTTTCGTTTTCAAGATATCCATCATCAGAGTTCAACTTCAAACTATCCTTATTTTCACAATATTTCCCCTTCTTTTGCACGAATATCCTAATTTAACACTAAATTAGCACACAATATTTCATTCAACATTAAAAAATCGATTATTGTCTCAATAGTGCCTTGCTAATCTTTTGACGAGTTTTATAAAAGTTTTTAAAACTTTTTAGTGATTTGGTTTTTACCTTTATATGTTCATAAACATATTTTAAATTAATTTAAGTTAATTAAATGTATTTTACTTTTTGGTCAATTTCAGGTTATAAATTTTTAATTTAAATTTTCTTCTCAATTTTTCTTTTTGCAACAAAAAATTCAGAATTAAATATTTCTAACTTAATTTTGTATGTGATTTTGACGAACATTAACTGACATACATTTACTAAAATAAAATTTAAAATTAGCAAATATTATTTACTAAAAGTATATACAGGGTGTCCCAACTGTATTTATACACGTAATAAAAAAACCTACTAGACAATAAAAATTATGGTTTTGAGACACGTTGTATATTAACTAGTACTGTCAGTAAAAAGAGTATATCCAAATAAACAGTTTTTTATTTTAAGTTTATTTTTGTATTTCGTACAGGGGCGAAGTAATTTAGTGTATAAATAGAGTTGGGACTCCCTGTATAGATAAAAACAGAAGACAACTATTTGTGTTTTTGGCACTGTTACTAAAAATAGTAAAATAAATACTTACTAAATCGTTACTTGCAGCCGGATTACTATTAATAATTGTAAACGTAGTTTGACTTAACCAACCATCAGGATCTGTTAGGATGCAATCACATGGAGTAGTAAGTACATCATAATCAACGTTTTCCTAAAAAAACATATACATATATACAGGGTGTTCTGAAAGTTCCACTCACTCGATGGATTGCCAATGTTATAACCTGCGCGAAACAAAAGTTACATTTCATGGGCGAAAAACCGGTTTGTACGCAAGCCAGTTGAGGATAAACGCACTCGGCACCAAACAAACTATCCGCAGTATCGGAAAGACTTTGTTGACGGCGTCCTGGTTTTCTGTTCGAAGTACGGTAGCTAATGAGCGTTACGGTCAGACCGCGGACGAAGGGTACGCGGTGCCGGTGTTTGTATTTTGCCAAGGCTTTTAAGTGCCCATGTTCCTCCACCCACTGCGCGCGGTCGTAAAAATCCGAAAAATGCTTCTTGCCACTGCGGATCTAAATGTAGGTTATCTATGGTACCACCTGATCTCTTGGGGGTGTATACAGGGTGTTTCAGAACTATGGGATCAAGCTTCAAGGTGTGATTCCCTATGTTATTTTATGAAAAAAGTTCTCATAAACAAATATCCGAGTTGCTTCTTTACTGAGATACAGGGCGTTAAAATTTAGGAAAAAAATCTGTTTTTTAAAACTACTTTTAATATTCTTAGACCGATTTAAATAAAATTTGATTCATTACATTTAAAGTAATAGGTCGCTTATTTAGCTCTAACCAGATTGTTATTATTTTTTCCAGTGGCTTCTCAGTGATCACCGCAGCTTATATTATTAAGAAAAAAGTACGTCACTGGCTTTCTTTGACCTTTTTATATTTTTTTATAATTAAGCAACTAATAATACAACTTTTTGATTTTTTGTATATTTTTTGTATCTAGCTTAGTTTTTAAGAAAAAAATAGCTACTTTAGGTCATTCTAAAAGTAGTCCTAAACAGCATAAAATAAAGTCTAAAATTAAAAAATATAGAATTTCGATCGTAGTAAATAGGAAAATGACAATTTGTAATAAAAAACACGGCTGCAAATTTATTTTAAGGCAAATAATTGTTTTATTTTAATTTTTGCTATTTTCATATTGTCTATCGGTATTAGACGACTTTAAGTAGCTTTACTATTTTTTGAAAGAGAAGGTAGACACAAAAAAATACAAAAGATTAAAAAGTTGTATTATTAATTGCTTATTTATAATAAAATATAAAGGCGTCAAAAAGTTTTCTCTTAATAATATAGGTTGTTGTGACCACTGAGACGCCACTGGATCCAATTATAACAATATGTTTAGGGCTAAATAAGCGCCCTGTTAGTTTAAATAAATGTACCCAATTTTATCCACTACCTATCTAAAGCATAAAAACATATTAGGATTTTTTTTTAATTTTAACGTCCAATATCTCAGTAAGAAAGCAACTCCTATGATCCCATGATTATGGGAATTTTTTCATTAAACAACATAAGGAATCACACCTTGAAGTTTGATCCCATAGTTTTAAAAAACCCTGTAGAGGGGCCAAAGTGCCCCATAAAGCAGGTACATGCCCTCAAAACTGTACCTATATGGTAATTTACATTTGATATTCTTACCCTTACTTTGTGGAAAAGGTACCATCATTTGACATTTAGATCTGTACTTTATACCCACATAGTAGTAATTTTAAAAAATCGACTATTTTTTTCATTACTTGGCGCCCCATGTATAATTGCTATTTCAAATGGAAAGTCTAGAGCAAAAAAGTCCTCCCCTTTTGGTAGTCTATGTTTTTTTTTGTCTTTGGACAATCCACGAAGGCTGAAAACCTAAATACTAACGTACCGTGGGTGTCTTAAGCAAGGTAAGAGAAAGTTTGTTAACATGGGACTTAAGAGCTTAAAGATTTGGGGGAAAAGGAAAGACCTCCGCTGGCAGTAGGTTCCACAGTCTAGAAACTCTAGGGATAAAGAACGAACGAAATGAGAAGTTCGGGGCCTGTCCAGTTGGACCGTATAGGGATGCATACGTGTGGCACCACGAAATTCTCTGTTGGGAGCCGCAAGAGGAGGGACTATACTGGATAATTCGTCGGAGCAGAAGCCGTAAAAGTATCTATAGAAGAGCGATAGATATCCCACAGCTCGACGATGGGCAAGAGAAGGAAGTCTTTGAGTAAGTAAAGGATCATTAATAAGACGAACAGCTCTTCTTTGAATGGCATCAAAAATGCTGAGGGTTGTAGGGAATGCCATTCCCCAGACATGAGAACAATATTCCAGGGAGGGTCGAATTTGGGACACATACAAAGTGTATAAATTGGAAGAAGAAAAATACTTTTTGGCTCGGAAAAGAAAACCAAGCTTTTTTGAAGCCGCGGTGGCTATAGATACAATGTGTTTATGCCAGTTAAGGTTATTCTCAATTTATATTAAATTATAATTGCACACGCAAGTGTTCACCGTACAGTGGTTTGGTTACATTTTTTATTGGTAATGCTTAATTTTGCTGCCTCTTTAAGGTGTCACCTGGGACATATGCCCCGGCTTGCCCCCAGATCTTTATCGATATTGAACTTCTTGATATATCGATATTAAATATTTTTCATATTTGTGGTAAATAAGACAAAATAATTAAAAGTCGAGTTTTTCACTTAAATTTCTAAAACTGTCAAAAATATTGCATAATAAAATAAAAAAAAACAGCTACTTTCATTGATTTATTGCAGCATTCAAAAAACCTTCACCTCGGCAATTAAGTGTGATCTCAAAATTCGTTGTAACCATTTACGATAAACATTCTGATAGTAGCAACATTGATATTTGTCGAATGCAACTTTTTACCCAAAAACCGAACGGTTGAGAATTTACCCACAACAATGAATGTTTTAGCACTTCACATTAATTAATGCATTTATCAAGCAGGATTTGTTTGGGGTAATCTCTGCCAACCAGTGGTTGAACTTCCATGTCCATCTGAATGTGGATGGATTTTAAAGAATACTAAATGGACACCACTGTGGACCACTTTAAAAAATGAAAAATATCATCTGATGCACTATTAAAATGTAAATGTAAGATTTGTGGCACAAATTGTAAATGTTTTTAAATTTTTTTAAAATGTACCAGGTTATGTTTGTGTGCGGAATGTGTGAATTAGGTATTTTAGGTTGTGTAATAATGTGTTTGTTTTTATTGATGTTATATACAGTGTGTCCCAGGATAGATGTTACAAGAGGACCAATGGAACAAAAATTTTTGAATCTTAAAACGAAATTTTGGGCCGACCGGTCGCATGGTCCAAAAGTAATAAATACAAAACTTTACTTCAATTGGTATTAAACAGGGCGAGTTAAAAAATTGACAAAAATATTTTTTAAACTTAACGTCTTTAACTTTAAATTTTGACATAAAATTTAGTTCTCTACAACATTTACCTATACAATTTTGTCCTATTTTTAAAAATAAAGGTACTTTATTCTTGGTCATTTTCATATTTTTAGTTATAACTTGCCTTGTATATTACCAATTGAAATCAAATTTTGTATTTATTAGTTTTGGACCATGTGACCAGTTTCCCAAAAGGACGATTAAAAATTCCAAAATTTTTGGTGAATTTGTCCTCTTGTAACACCTATCCTGGGACACACTGTATAAGCCATATTTGTTGTTATCTTTATAATAAAAAGTTATTATAATACTGTTGCTATTTATTTAAAAATATAATAAATAAAATTATAAAACGAAACAAATAGGTAAATAAAATGTAAAGTTTAATTAATAATTAATAAATCTAAAGTGAAAAATAATCTTTTAAAATTAATAGAATAACATTAAATATTTCGATTTCTAGGTACTTTACTGGTGTAGTACTAATTTGGTACGCCACTGGGAGCTTTATTTTAAAAGATAATAGTCTAAATGATAACTTTGTGGTTTGTCGTTTATTTTGTTTATTCTTTTTTTGTTAATGGTTTGAAAGATGTATACAGTGGGCACAACAGCCAATATTAAGAAAAGAAAAATGTACGCCACTGGATTTTATGCAGTTTTTAATATTTTTTTCTTTAAAGCAACTAAAAATAGAACTTTTTAGTACAGTACATTTTTTGTATCTGGTTTCGTATTTAAGATATTTAAAAACAAACAGACCCTTAAAAAAATATTTAACGCCCTGTATCTCAGAAACGAAGCAACTCCGGACATATGTTTATAGGAACTTTTCTTCATAAAATGACATAAGAAATCAACCTTTAAAGTTTGGTACCGTAGTAGGAAATAACCCTTATTTTAATTTTAAAACAAGTCATTTTTAAGCCACTCTGTACATCCAACCTTCAAATATTTTTGTGAAAATGTATTTTTTCATCAAGCAGGACTTTTATGAAGAGACACTTTTTTGCGTAAAATTAATAATAAAAAAGTTTCCCATTTGTATATTAGTATAGATTTTTTTAATTCTATTGTTAATTCCAAATATTTTTTAATAATTTTTAATTATATGTCTATCTTTAATTGTTTTTTAGTTATTGACACTTAAATAATTACATTTTAGGCTTGTATTATTTCATTAAATAAGTAAGTATACCAATAGGAAAAAAGTTTATGCAGATGGTCCTGATACTTTAAAGTCATTGAAGTTTTTACCTATTAGTAGATTTTATTTTAGTTTTTTATAACGTTTTTTTATAAACACGTGTAAAGATTGGCCGATCCTTTTTAAACGTGTTTTCATAGATCGGGCAAGAATACCAATCCATAGAACCTCACAAGTGAGATTTCAGCGTAGCCTAAAAAATTTAGTACCTACCGCGACCAACAGATGGCGAAAGTAGTACGATGTCGTTTGCTAATACGATTACCATCAGAAATTTATAGCAGTCGCTTACGAGCAGTCGGCCCGATCAGTTAGAGTGAGGATATACGCAAAATTTACTAAAATGAAATCCCCGATAAATGGAGCCAGTATCCATAAGATTATTAAATTTATTATTTCAGAATAGGATATATCGATGCGTTTTACAAAACATCGTGAGCGACATTCGCCAATTTTACCGGGAAACGATTCCCGTTAAACTGACGAATGTCGCTTACGATGTTTTGTCAAAACCCATCGATATATCCTATTCTGAAATCATAAATTTAATAATCTTATGGATACTACCATTTATCGGGGATTTTATTTTTATTAAATTTTGCGTATATCCTTACTCTAACTGATGGGACCGACTGCTCGTCAGCGACTGCTATCAATTTCTGATGGTAATCGTATTAGCAAAGCGACATCGTACTACTTTCGCCATCTGTTGGTCGCGGTAGGTACTAAAATTTTTAGGGTACGCTGAAATCTCACTTGTGGGTTCTATGGATTGGTATTCTTTGGATCAGGTTAACCCAAGATCAATTTTTGAAAATGCCCTGTATTGTAATAACTTACCTTCATAGAACACATAGGAGAAGTAAGAGTTGGCGGTTCATCATCAATGTTAATAATATTAAGTATAACTACTTCTGAATCACACATAATTTGGTATTGCCTATCTTGAGTTTCGTAGTCAAAACGTTGGTTAACAGTAAACGCATAACTTGTGTCAGAAACCTTAGATATGGTATAGTTATTTAATACAGATGAGGTAAGAAATTGACAAGTTGGTTCTGACGTTACTGAAATAAAACGTTGAAATGGTTAAATTTCATAAGTGCGCAAAGTGATACTTCCCGCACACAATCAGTCGGCCGAACGATCGACGCGGAGCGGAGTTCGGATAAGCTTTGAGTGCCGGAAAGACATTTTGCGCAAGTGTTAGGAAATAGTAATTTATGTAACAAGTGCATAAGGTGATACTTTCTTATACGAATGGGAAGTTTGACAGCACAGAGCCGTCAGGCGAGTGCGGCAATCCCATGAGTAAAAAAGATACTTTATGCATGTGTTACATACCATATTTTTTCCACAACCGTATAAAAATTTCCCAAAATACCATTTTATACATATTTTATTTTAAACTTATTAATTTTAATTTTTGCAGGACAGCGATTATATTGCAACAAAAATCATAGACCTCCCTATTTTTAAAAGACAATTATCCTCTTCATAACTATGCCGTAAAATGATATGTTCTTACTTTTGTGGAAATACTGCTAATACAATATAAATTCTTTTTAATTTCTTATTCATTTAAATTCATTATTACTATTAATTTTAAATAATTTCTATAAACTTTCCACATGAACTAAGAGAAATAATGACGAAATCAAAGCTAACTTGATCGTTTGGTTCAGTTGATGTCGCGTTTACTGTTACATTGCATAAATTGATATTTAATTTTATTGTAGTAGGCATGAAAACAAAACATTAATTCAAAGTGTGAAAAAAGCTTCTTGGTGTTAAAAAGTTACTTTTTTACCACTTTAGGTAGTGTCCTAGAATGGAGTACTTTATCTTTACGTTAGCGATTAAAAAACTGCAATTTTTTTAACGGTCGTAGAAAAAAATATTTTTATACAACTGTTTTGAAAAAGTAGAAGCATAACTTTATCCTTGTTCTAATATTGCTTAACGTCAAATCTTTAAACTCTAATAAAACATAGCTTTTATTTTTAATTTTGTTAATAGTATGTATGTAAACATGATTTTAACAGTAGAGGAAAGTGACCAAATATGACATATTATTCATGGAATACCGGCATTTCTCTTAAACGGAAACTTACACACGCAATTTGAGGTGTTTGTCTCTTTTTTATGCCCATTCGCGAGTAGAAGTGGTAACATGCCCAGTAGTGCAAGCCCTTTTTGTCGCTTTAGTAACGTCAGAGACAAGAATGAGACGAGCAACTAAATGTAAATAAATTATCCGAGAGAGAGATAGCTGCTGGGCCTTCCTTGTCTGTCTTCAAGGCAGGTATACGAATATGGCGCGTGAGTCGACTTTATCGTTTGCCCGCCAAATTCAAATTATATAGCTGTGCTATTTTTGCCCTTAATGTTAGGTACTTGTTTTTGTTTCCTATTATTATAAAATATTGGGGTTTAGTTCAATAATTACACATACCTTATTAAAAATGTCATTTATTTGGTTTTATAAAAATTTCTTCTTACAGATATCATCATCAATATTACCTTAAATTATCTGTTGAAAAGCACAAATTTAATATATACACTATGATCACTAATAAAAGTCAATATTCAAAGTCCAATTAAAGGTAAAAAACCACGAAACACACAATAAATCACAGAAAATGTAAACAAACTGTCCAAAAAAATCGTCATTGAAAAATATCAAACACAAATATCGATTAACATTTCGGCGTGACTGCCTGCGCAACGTTGTCAAGTTAAAAATATTCGATTCATGGTATATTTTCTTTCTCTTAATTAGATGTGAGCCAAAAAGGACATTAAAGTTTACATGCAGAAATTGTAAACAACTTGGCAACCAGGGCAAAGCGATGATTGCTCCATCTACGATAGCCTGCCATGATGAAAGACAAAGACATATTTATTGGAACTTGCGTAAAACCAGAAAGAGATAAAAACAATGGACAAATTGTTAGGACCAGTTACTCGTCTCATTGTTGTCTCTGGTAACGTTTTCTTTTATCGCTTTACCACAACGAATTTCGTTGCTTTTTCATAACTTTTTAAGGCATTTTTAAAATACGTATTTTTTTGTACACGAAATACTGTTTTTATAAGTTTTAGAGATATTTCAGATGTTCTATTGTGGGTTCTAATGGTATTAATGGTATTTGATTGTATTATGATTGTATTACTTTCCTAAATAAAAAAATATAAAGATTAGTTTAAAGTCGTGGAAAAATTTACATATTATGGACAGTACCCAGTTATGGACTATTCCATATTTGGGTTTCTTGAGTATTTTAAATGCTTTTGATAGAGCAAGAATAGAATCAGAAGACAAGAATCCAGTCAAAAGGGCTATTCGTCTCATAAATTACTCTTTGCTTACATAGAGGGCTCTTTCTCTCGCTCATCGTCGGCATGTGGGGGATTTATCGCTTTTTATAGGTTCTTCTATGACTTCTGCTCTGAGTAATTGCCTAGTATAGTTCCTCCACTTACGGCGGTTCCCAATAAGAAACTCGTGGTGCCGCACGTATGCATCCCTATACGGTCAGGTCCCGAACTGTCTACTTTGTTCGTTCTTTTTATCCCTAGTGTTTCTAGATGGTGAAACCGGCGGCCCGCGGAGGGATTTCCTTATCCTCTCGTATTTAAGTCCCGTGTCAACCTGGCTTAAGACTCTTACAGCGTTGGTGTGGCCTCTGGGCACAATAATTGCACTGGAGCCAGTGTCTGATCTGTGATTTTTTTAAATTACACGACCCCACAAAAAAAATCAAGAGCCAGAGAATAGACAAAACTAGTTCTTGGTATTTTGGGGTGCTAAAACGATACATGATATTAAAAATACATTAATAAAAAGTAAAATTCTTTGGGCATATGACTCCTTAATGACAGTAAAAAAACAAATAAATGACCTGTAAGATTTCGGCTACCATGGTTGGTTGTTACGGAATCTCCAAAATAAAATGGAATACCCCGGGCCCGACCAAGACGGCGACACGTGTTTCGTCTTCGTTAAGACTTGTCACAGCCGCTTCAAGTCGTCGACTAAAAAAGTAAATTTTATCCGTTCAATTTCCCCTCACCACCACCCAAGAAGGGTAAAATGTAACTTATTATAAAAAATCAAAATTTATATGCATTTCTCCGTGATTGGGTGCACTAAAACTGATCGTAACAAATAAAAATCGTCGAACGACACCATAATACAGTTTTATGGATATTGTGTCGCCGTCTGAACCTTTTTAAACTCCGTTTTCTTTAAAACTAAAATAGATAAGTTATGGGTATATTATAGATTTTATATCAGGAGAAGTTTAAAAATGTAACTCTTAAAAATATATAGGATGTTCCATATTAATTTTCATACTAAAAGTTCAATTTACAGCACTTCCGGTTAAACAGGAAGTAGTATTATATCTAATAGTTTCTAAAGGTTGAGTCTTTTAAAAGACCTATTTTAAGCATTTAAAATTTTTGTGATGTTTATTTGTTTTCCTATAAAACTGCATATTGTGCTGTCGTTTGGACATTTTCAAACGCCATATTCTCCAATACAGGGTCTTTCATTTTAAAATATCAAAGTTTATATTACTTCCGCATCCAGTGATAGAGTTCTCGCCAGTAATAAAGATTCCACGGCGTCATCACTTCTGTCTCACTTTCAATTATTCTCCTTTTGTTGCTCGCACACGATGTAAACGACGCGTTTAGACAGCGATAGATGATTGCCGTCCTTACTTGAATGACGCTTATGGCATTTTTACTATTGAATAGATCTTTACGATATAACATACCCAAATTTGAAAAGTATCCGATTACACTGAAGATAATAAATTACTGGATAGTAATTTCGTTGTTATATTATTATTTTACCCACCTGGGGAGGTTTTGGGGCGGTCTAGAAGGTGACCAGGAGACCAAAATTATTTTTATTCGTTACGATCAGTTTTAGTGCACCCAATCACGTAGGAATGTATATAAATTTTGGTTGGTTATAATAGGTTAAATTTTACCCTTTTTGGGGGGTGGTAAGGGAAAATTAAAAAATAAAATTTATTTTTATTATCATATATCGTTTTAGCACCCCAAAATACCAAGAACTAGTGGGGTCGACCCTCTGGGTCTTAACTTTAATTTTCTTTTGTAGGGTTGTGCTATGTTTGTTGCTTTTTATGTTATACCAAAGTTTCCTAAGGTATCTTGTTGGTTAAGTTTAACTTTTTAATGGTATTAAAAGTATTCCATATTTGGGGTACTATTCCATATGCTACCTTTATTATTTTTTAGCTTTTTAAAAATCCTAATTAAAAAGTAATCAATGCAACTTATATATGATTGTTAATAATTACTATAAAAAGTTTTTATTTTTAAGGTTTATGTAAAAAACAAAATGGTATTTCATATTTGGTCACTTTCCTCCAAAGTAAAAACCTGAATGCGCCCCAATATTATAAAATTCCACTTTTTTTCAAATTTAAACACGTCTTCTAATGGGAAGCGCAGAGTATTTGTCAATTTATATTTTTGTTTGTTGCTGCTCTAACAATAAAAAAAAAAAATTAACCCAAGAAGATTGCGTGTACAACTTTATTCTTTTCATCTTTTCTATATAACAATTATTGATATTAGCAAAAATAAAGGGTGATTAAAATTGAATTTCCACATCACAAATGTATATTTTCTTGAAACGCCACTGAATTTGTCAAAGACAACAGGTTTGTTCCAGCAGGCTGTCAGAAATGTTTGTAACCGTTCGGATTCTGCGCAGGTCAAATTTGTCGTTCCAGCAGTGCCATGTTTTTTGAAAAGTTTGCAAACTTTCTTCAAACATTACTGACATTTTTAACATAACCTTTCTTGTATTGACGTATAAGCAGTATGCACGACTTGTTTATTTTTCGTTCCAGCAGAAACTGTTGCCAATATTTCTGACTAATGTTTGTAACAATTTCTGTGTTTTACGATTGTTGCTAACATGTTTCCAACATTCTGCTGGAACAAACCTATTATAACATTTCTAAGGACAAAATATAAACAAAACATTCAGAGAGCAATATTCGACTGAACAACGGGTAAAAATTATTTAAGCCCATTATGAAAACGGCGAATCAAGGAATAATTTTCGTGCTTCACCTAAATTTTTTGGCGCACAAAATCGGCCTTGTGGGATTGGAAAATCCAAGAAAGAATGTTGAAGTGAAAATGCATCCTCAAAAGGTGACTATTTAATGTGCCTTTTGGTCTGGAGGAGTAATTAGTCCATTTTTTTCGTGGATCATGCGAAGAACGCTGTTACGGTTAATGGCGTTCGCTTTTGAAACATGATAACACGGTGTAGTCGAAAATTTCTGGAAACGAATTACGTTATGCCACATGAGCCACGGAGGTCATTTACTTGATATTATCTTTTATGCCTGATTGTAATGTACTACTGTCAGTGGAAAAATAAATACTTTTTATTAATTTTTAATTTCTTCTTTTTTTTAATACTTTTAATGTGGAAACTTAATTTGAATCATCCTTTATAAGTAATTTACCCTTGAGCAAAAATTACATTTTTGCAGAAGTATACAGGTTGTTCATTTAAAAACTTTCCACTCAAGTTATCTTCGAAACGAGACAGATTTGAGAAAATCGCCGAAACACGTCAAGATATTTATTGAGGGGGAACGTTTTACAAAAAATTGGACGGCGCCCCTTTAACCCCTTAACCACCAGGGCCACCACCCCAAAATTCTTAAATAAGAAGGCGGGTCGAGTAATACATTATTTTAAAGCTCCTGACGAGTACTTTATAACCCTAGAATATGAAGTCAATATCTTCACCTATTACAAAATGACGGTACTTTAAAAATTACCTAAATACCTGATTTGGATGGTCATATTTCAGAAACTAATAAAGTTAGATGTACTTAATGTGGTATTTTCTTAAAGCTCATTTAAAGATCTTTTTAATGGTAAAATAATATACAGGGTTCTTAAATAAAAAAATATGTACTTTTTCTTCTACCCTGTATATTACTATCAGTATCACCATTAAAAGACCTTTAAAGAGCTTTAAAAACACCACATTAGTTACATCTAACTTTATTAGTTTCGAAATATGGCCATCCAAATCAGGTATTTTGGTAATTTTAAAGTACCGCCATCTTGTAATAGGTGAAGATATTGACTTCATATTCTAGGGTTATAAGCATCGTCAGAGCTTAAAATGATGAATCACTCGACCCGCGCTTCTCGGAGAATTTTGGGGTGGCTGGCCGGTGGCAGCCAAAGGCCTGTCAGTAAAACGTTCTCCTCAATAAATATCTTGACGTGTTTCGGCGATTTTCTAAACTGTCTCGTTTCGAGAAACTGAGGGAAAGCTTAAAGAACACCCTGTACTACATTTTAATATGATGGCTGCATGTTAGGTTTTGGACCGCGCAAAAATGTTGTGTATGACGCCAACTTACGAAGACACACTGTATACAATAGGGTGTGCCAAAAAAGTCGATAATTTTTGTTTTTGGATTTTAAGCAAAAATATTTTAAAGGATGCCGAATCTAATCTTTTTTAAAGCGCACCTTAAAACTTCAATTTTAATAGATTCTCCATTGTCCTTTAACTTTTTTTTTTATCAAATAAATCATAAAAACCGTTTTTTGCCGCTCTCTTGTCCTAAAGAAAATTATTTAAAAATAAAATAAATTAATGAATCTTATTGAGCACCAAACTTGGTGCAAAATGTTCGATTAAATCAAATTTTTATCTTTAATATTTAATTTTTTACAAAGCTTTAAATGATTTTTAAAGTTTTTCTGCAAAAAGTAGTATAGTGTTAGAACAAATAGGTAAAAAAAATCTGCTACGTCAAAAATCTTTTTTTAATTGACCGGAAAATTGAATTTTCCACTCAATTTTTAAGCGGAAAATGCTATTTTACAGGACTAATTTACTTTCCGGTCCCTAGTTTACTTTCCGGTCTCTCATTTACTTTCCGGTCCCTGATATCAAAAAATCCTGTTAGCCATGACAAAAATTGTCAGAGTTCAATTGTTACTATTTGACAGTTCAAGATATTGTAAAGTAAAGAAAGCATCATTTTGCCAAAATGGAGTCAGACATGGAAAATCCAGATGAAATAATTGAAGCAGCGTCCAAGGTGACTTTCAATTTATTGCCCACTAAGAGTAAAGAAAGGTATGAACGAAATTTTGATACATTTTTAAACTGGTGCAACCATAAAAATTCAAGCAAATTAATGAAGATGTATTACTAGCATTTTTGGAGAATAAATATAACACTAAAAATTTACACAGTTTTTTTCCGGTCAATTAAAAAAATTATGTACGATACTCGACCGGAAATAATTTTTACGGGTCTCCTCAAAACTACAGGACTCGCCTACGGCTCGCCCTGTAAATGTTTTCGTCGACCCGTAAAATACCATTTTCCGGTCTAGTAACGTAAATAGCTATTATCGACTTTTTCGTATAAATAGGTATTCACAACAAAGTTACTGAGCTATTAAAAACAATTTTTTTTATTTTTATTTTTTTACAATGTTAAGAAAAAAAACTAAAAAAATAATTATTTAAGACTCTGTAACTTGAGTGGTAACTGATGATACAAAAAGTCGATGAGAAAAGGATTTTGGACGTACTATAAATATGTCAGTTCACTGTTTTGCCTAACACTGATAGTTAAAAAAATAGAAAAAACTGAAAGCTTAAAATTCAAAGCATTAAATATTAATATAGATAAAAAGTAGACTCAATAAAACATTTTGTACCAGTTGTAGAAGAAATATTTTCTTCTCAGATTACAGGGCAAAAAGTATTAACAAAAAACCAGGGTTTTCATGTTAATAAGACGGAAAAACTTGAAGAAAACAAGAAGAATATCGAGAACCTCTCAAAATTAAAATTTTCAGCTGCTGCCTTTAACATGACTTTATTTGGGCATCGACTTTTGAAACACCCTAAGTAAACACACATAATAGAAGCTCAATAAAATTTATTCATGAATTTTAGGTTAAAATATTTTTCTCAGATTACAGGGCAAAAATATTAACAAAAACCAGGTTTCTCATGTTATTAAGACGGAAAAACTTGAGGAAAAGAAGAAAGATTATGGAGAACCTCTCAAAATTAAAATTTTGAGGTGCGCCTTTAACATGATCTTATTTAGGCATTGACTTTTTGGAACACCCAACACACAAATAATAGATACAATCCAACTTAAGTTTACCTACCTTCATTTATATAAAACAGATTTTGACTGTCAGGTCCATCATGATTATTTTCTTTTAAATCCATTGTATACTTATCACCGGTTTTATTAAAATATACTATCAGATCAGAATCTCCTTCGTCCAAGGAAATTCCATAAGCTGTAATATTACAAAAGAAAGCTTATAATAAAAATATTGTAAAATTTTAAACAATCCCCAGCAAACACTATTTGCCGGCAATGTACATTTTTCATATTGGCATTGATGGTAAAGCATTGGCAATTGGTGGCAATATTATGCCAACATCTTATACGCATTAAAAGTCAACCCTAAATAAACACTTAATTGCCAATAAATTTTACATGCAGGCGAGTTGCCGGCAAGCATACAAAAATGGCGGCATACCAATCCTGATTAAATAAAGCACGCGTTTTTGTTGCAGGCAAATAAATATTGGATTTTTGAAGGCAAACCTTCAACGCATATTCATACTTTTTAAACCATATTATTAACATTGGTATTTAACTAACATTAAAGCAATTTTTTTGATCTGTTTTATTTATAATGGCAGCTAAACAACATTATTTTATGTTTTTTAACATAATTTAAAGGAAATGGCCTTTTCATAACATTTTATTGTTAAAATTTAAATAAAAATATAAATTAGGTCAAACAAAATGTTTATTAGATATGTATTTTGGAGCGAATAAAAATAAAATGATGGTAAAATTCGCTACGTTAATTTCGACCGAAGGTGACCGCTTTGTGCATTTGTTTTCTACGTGGTTTTCTAGCTTTTTAGTTTCTTCTTTAAAGAAAAGAGTTTTTTAATAGACATAATTAAATGTACTTATTACCTAATAAGTGTGTGTTGTGTGATTAATTGGTGATGGCTAGTCGAGAAGGCAAGATATTCAAGTAGACTGTTAGGAGCTGTAAACATTTTGTTTAAAACCTTATTAAAAGTTTTAAAGACGTGTTAATAAAAATATTATATATATTTAATAGTTTTTTGACATACCTTAGATGGCGTAATGGACAATAAACTACTACGTTTCTGCAATATCTTCGCTTTTATCGTCTAAACCGTACCCATTAGACAAAAATAATTCGAGAGCGGTCTTCGATAGGTGATCTCACTTAGCTTTGAAAGAAATATCTTCGGCTAGTGTAAAAATCTGCATCTACAAGTTGGACAGTGTTCCAAGAGATGGTACTTTGCATTGCAAGAAAATTGCATGCAGTAAGGAGTTTTTTCCTATTTTAATTTTCAAATAAAATATCGCATCATTTTAGCTTTTAAAAAAGTATATGCGACAATTTTCGTCAATAAGACGTCAGCTTGCTGCTTGGGAGTATCTGCATTTGCCCACTTTCGTGTCTTTTGTTATCTTTTTGCCAATAACTTATTAATGATGGATGCCATCATCTTAAACGCATTTTTGCCAATAACTTAATGACAGATGCCATCACATTATCTCGCAACACGTGGCCTAATAACGGCCAATTGCCCACTTTCGCGTCTTTTTGATACCTTTTTGCCAATGCCTTGCCATTAAAGAGTGTTGGCAATGCCAGTAAATTAAATGTACAACGCCGGCAAAAAATGTTATATGGGTCCATTTGTAGATATTCTCGATTTATTTCTTTAAAAGATTTGAAGTTTCCAAAGGCTTTTTTTTACAATAATAAAATACCTATTGTGTTGGAAAGGCGATATATTTGCGGACGATGGTGAAGTGGGGAGCCACTACAAACTGCCCCGAAAATATGCTTTTCTTACGAGTTGCACATATTATTTTTTCTCGGAGCAATATAATTCTCTAATTCTCGTTTTAAAGTGCCTTAAATATTATTTTTTTAAGACTGTTAAAAAAATGTATACATTCCATATAACATTTTTTGCCGGCGTTGTACATTTAATTGACTGGTATTGCCAACACTCTTTAATGGCAATGCATTGGTAAAAAGGTATCAAAAGACGCGAAAGTGGGCAATTGGCCGTTATTAGGCCACGTGTTGCAGATAATGTGATGGCATCCGTCATTAATAAGTTATTGGCAAAAAATGCGTTTAAGATGATGGCATCCATCATTAATAAGTTATTGGCAAAAAGATAACAAAAGACACGAAAGTGGGCAAATGCAGATACTCCCAAGCAGCAAGCTGACGTCTTATTGACGAAAATTGTCGCATATACTTTTTTAAAAGCTAAATTGATGCGATATTTTATTTGAAAATTAAAATAGGAAAAACTCCTTACTGCATGCAATTTCCTTGCAATGCAAAGTACCATCTCTCGAACACTGTCCAACTTGAGATGCAGATTTTTACACTAGCCGAAGATATTTCTTTCAAAGCTAAGTGAGATCACCTACCGCAGACCGCTCTCGAATTATTTTTGTCTAATGGGTACGGTTTAGGCGATAAAAAGCGAAGATATTGCAGAAACGTAGTAGTTTATTGTCCATTACGCCATCTATCGGTATGTCAAAAAACTATTAAATATATATAATATTTTTTATTAACACGTCTTTAAAACTTTTAATTAAGGTTTTAAACAAAATGTTTACAGCTCCTAACAGTCTACTTGAATATCTTGCCTTCTTGACTAGCAATCACCAATTAATCACACAATACACACTTATTAGGTAATGAATACATTTAATTATGTTTATTAAAAACTCTTTTCTTTAAAAGAGAAACTAAAAAGCTAGAAAACCACGTAGAAAACAAATGCACAAAGCGGTCACCTTCGGTCGAAATTAACGTAGCTAATTTTACCATCATTTTATTTTTATTCGCTCCAAAATACATAATAAACATTTAGTTTGACCTAATTTTTATTTGCATGATTTTTAACAATAAAATGTTATGAAAAGGCCATTTCCTTTAAATTATGTAAAAAAACATAAAATAATGTTGTTTAGCTGCCATTATAAATAAAACAGATCAAAAAAATTGGTCTAATGTTAGTTAAATACCAATCTTAATAATATGGTTTGAAAAGTATGAATATGGGTTGAAGGTTTGCCTTCAAAAATCGAATAATTATTTGCCCGCAACAAAAAGGCATGCTTTATTTAATCAGGATTGGTATGCCGCCATTTTTGTATGCTTGCCGGCAATTCGCCTGCATGCAAAATTTATTGGCAATTAAGTGTTTATTTAGGGTTGACTTTTTAATGCGTATTAGATGTTGGCATAATATTGCTACCAATTGCCAATGCTTTACCATCAATGCCAATATGAAAAATGTATATTGCCGGCAAATAGTGTTTGCTGGGTACCACATTAATAGATCTAACTTTACTAGTTTCGGAAATATGACCTCAGATTTAATCAAAACCATTTAAAGATAGTTATATTAAATGAAAAATTTTTTTAAAGCTCTTTAAAAACATTTTTTTTTTACTGATGATATAATATAAAAGGTGTTCTATGTAAAATAGTTTATCTCTTCATTTTTTACTCTCTGATTTTTATTTGTTTCTTTTGTTAATCTTAAGTTTTGTTTATACTTTTTAGTTATCGTTGGAAATAGATTTTAAAATATAAATGAAAACCCTAAACCATGTACAATAAATGACTTAATTCCAGAAACACCCAGTATAATAATAATAAAATTGGGTTACCATACCTGATTGCACCAAAATTGGCAAAATTAATATATACCATGGGATCTCCATGTCTAAAACAAAAATAATATTTTAAAATGTGAGTATTCAAAAAGTCCACATTTACTCAAAAACAATTAATGTCAATTTTAAAATCGTTTTTATTGTTGCTATTGACTTACATCTTCGAATCGTTTTTAGGCTTTATTGCATAAAAATGACTTTAGTATTAATTTAAATAAAAAAATCCATATAGTTATTTCTTGTGATATACAGTAGTGGAAAAATGTATGGAAACTTTTAAGATTGTTCGTATAATTAAATAATAAATTTGTCAGGAACCTTTTAATGTTTGCTAAAATGTAGGAATGCCACTGAAGTACATATTATCGTGTTTAGGAATTCAAGAAGAAATTTTGTTTATGTTTTTTTTTTGTGATAAGGAATTTGTGGTTGGAAATAAGTATGGAAACTATTCATATTTTAGGTTCTAAAAAATTTAGTCTTAGTTCTACAGAGCAAATATCGTGTACGGTATTAATTTATTAAATTTATCATGCCAAGGCACCGTTATTTTTCAAATGACTTTAAACAAAAAATTGTTGACTTATTTAAAATGGGAAGAAAAAAATCAAAAATTGCAAAATCTCTAAATATTACTAAAAGTGCGGTAACGAAAATAATACAAAAATATGAAAGTCGTGGTGATGTAAGAACTGCGCCGAAGTCGGGAAGACCTCGTAAAACTACTTCCCGAATTGATAAAACTATTTTAAGGATCTCAAAACTTGATCCCAGAAAAACTTCCAGTCAAATTACCACTGAAATCTCTGAGCAATTTGGTGTTAACGTGACAAGTAGAACCGTAAGAAACCGTCTACTTGATGGAGGGCTTTATGGAAGAGTCGCTGTTAAAAAGCCGCTTTTGTCCAAAAAAATAGAAAGGCTCGAATGGAATTTGCTAGAGCTCACATTAATTGGTCTCAAGAAAAATGGAATACCGTTCTGTGGAGTGACGAAAGTAAATTTTCACTATTTGGATCTGATGGCAGACGATATATAAGAAGACCGGCTGGCGCAAGATTCAAAGCAAAGTACCAAATTCCTACTGTGAAGCATGAAGGAGGGAACATAATGGTCTGGGGATGTTTTTCTCGATCTGGGACAGGACCAATCATTCAAGTGCAGGGTAAAATGGACCGATTTCAATACAAAGAGATATTGGAAAATACAATGTTACCATTTGCAGAAGAAGATATGCCATTGCGATGGATTTTTCAACAGGACAATGACCCAAAACATTCATCTAAGTTAGTAAAAGATTGGTTTGGTGAGAAAAACATAACTGTACTTGAATGGCCATCTCAATCCCCAGACTTAAATCCTATTGAACATCTTTGGGACGTCTTAGATCGCCGTATTCGAATTCATTCTAATATCAAAAATCAACAACAACTGTTTAATATTATTAAATCAGAGTGGCCCCAAATTCCTGTAGAGACACTTCAAAAATTGGTTGACTCTATGCCTAAAAGGTGCCAGGCAGTCTTAGATGCTAAAGGGTATTCTACAAAATACTAAAAAGTGTCAATCATATGTTTGTAACATTTATTTAATGAAATAATAAAAGTTTCCATACTTTTTTCCAACTGTTTTTTGAAAATTTCTTATTATTTAAAAACAAGAATCCTAACAAAAACAATTTTCTAAAAAAATAAATAATACTACGTCAAATTATATTCTAATTATGTGTATGCGGAAATAATATTGCAGAAACAAAAAATAATCGTAATCTTAAAAAGTTTCCATACTTTTTTCCACTACTGTATTACTGGTTCATATTGATAGCAGGGATGTCCTCCTATTATCTTTTTTTTATTATTTATTTTAGTTTTAATATCTAATAATCGATTCAAGGGTTTACTTAATCGACTTTTTTATAATGGTTATTACAAATAAATATTGGTTAAATTTTTTAACATTGTTTAAACTTAAAATAAATTATGCTAGAAATATAACTCATCAGTCCTAAATTTTAAATGATTGCTTTTTATATCCAGTTTACGACATAAGAGCATGGTTAAAATCTGTAGTTAAATAAATAATAGTTTAAAAAACTAAAAAACACGCTTTTATATGCAACCGAACTAAAAATTAGAAAATAATTTTTCATTAAAAAAATATTGTCACTTCATAGTAAAAAGCGTGGGGTGCTTAATATATTAAATGTTATAATTATTATATTTGTCAATATCTATGATGGAAAAGTTATGAAAAAATAGTAAAATGCACCCCACGCTTTTTACTATGAAGTGACAATATTTTTTTAATGAAAAATTATTTTCTAATTTTTAGTTCGGTTGCATATAAAAGCGTGTTTTTTAGTTTTCTTAAACTATTATTTATTTTTCATTTTTTAGTTCGATATGCATTTATGTATGTATAAAAGTTTGGAATGTTGCCAACAGATGGCAACCCACTAAAAATTTTTTTCGCCATTTTGTCAAGAGTAGCAAAGTTTTTCAGATGGACTTTCTGAAAATAACCTAATATAAAATTTGAGTAAAATCGATTCAGATCGAACTCTTTAAATGGCCGGTGGTTGGTACCACTGGGACGTACAGGTGACAGATGACACTTGGTGGTATCAAGCAGTGGTTATAATATTATAATGGATTTTTTTTTCCTGGCGATCCAAAGCAGGATAACGGGATACTGTTTGCAGATTATTGCATTGTCATGGGTCCTTAATACGTGTGCAAAGTTTCAAAGAAATCGAATAGCTGGAAGTTGGTTAAAATTAGGCTCAAAGATTCCGTTACATAGATGGATAGATAGATAGATAGATAGATGGATAGATAGTTACAACCCAAGTTAATAAAAGCGTGTTAAAAAGGTAAATTGTTTACAAAAATAGAGACATTTTGCACCTCTTAAAATAACAGACTTTTTTAGCTTCCTTATGGTTATCGTTATTAAGCATTACGATTACGGCAGCAGTTTTGGACAGAGATTTTGCAACCTCTTTTAAGAAATTTATCTTGCATCTGCGCCTTCGACACATAACCTTATTTTTGCCTGTGGTTCACCGATTTTAAAGTTTTTAAAGTTAACGAAAAATAAGTAGTACAGTTCTTTTGATTTCGTTTTTTAAAGCTAGATATAAACAATACAGTATAAGCAAAAAAGCCAAACTCAAAAATTAGGGTTAGGTTTGGAAGTAGAATAAAAAGCATGTGTGCCAAATTGTAACATGTAAATTATTTAATGATTAAAAACATCCTTAAAAGTGCAAGTATGTTTTAATTTCTTTACATTATTTTATTTTTCTTACTGCTATGGGCTTTTCGTTAATTAGAGCCTTTGTATCCTATATTAAAATAAAGTTTCCGTGATCATAATCATTAATTTTGTTGAAATAATATTTTTTTTTACCTAAACTTTGACTAAAGGTAAGCCCAGCCTAAATGCATTGCGATTTACATGTAAAGATGAGTCCACATTTAATTTATTCTGAAAGCGATGCCGCCAAGTACACAAAAAATGATAAAGTAAAGAAACCCTTTTGTGAACAATGATTTATTGCAGCAAAAATATTTATCCGGGCGAGTTTCTAATACCACGCTACGTGCCACCGGTTTTATAGTAGGACAGAGGCGAAATAAGAGAATGTTTTGTTAGTAGGTAATACGTGTTTTAGCAATGTATTTTTTATTATTTATCTAAAAATATGTAATCAGCCTCTGTCCGAGGCTATGTGCATTCGAAAAGGTTTGTTTACTTTATCATTTTTTGTGTACTAGGCTGCATCGCTTTCAGAATGAAGCAAAGTACAAAATGGACCCATCTATATTAAAATTTTTGCTCTACGAGTCTATTCGTTTATCTTACTTTACAGCGTCGACTACGTGATCAAGGTAATTGCGCTAAAAATCTGTTTTTTATGCAAAATTATATGGATGTCGAACGCGACACTAGCGTTTCTTGTATGGTCCAAAAATATACAATTTACCGAGTTTTTTTTTCTGGAAAACTAAACAAGCTATGTAATCAAGAATTGAAAAAGTTTTATTTTTATTTTCTTCATTTATGGTTCAGTTTTTGTCAGAAATACTTGTCAGAGACAACAATGAGACGAGCAACTAAATGTAAATAAATTATCCGAGAGAGAGATAGCTGCTGGGCCTTTCTTGTCTGTCTTCAAGGAAGGTAAACGCAGATGGCGCGTAAGTCGACTTTATCGTTTGCCCGCCAAATTCAAATTATATAGCTGTGCTATTTTTGCCCTTAATGTTAGGTACTTGTTTTTGTTTTCTATTAATATAAAATATTGGGGTTTAGTTCAATAATTACACACACCTAATTAAAAATGTCATTTATTTGGTTTTTATAAAGATTTTTCTTACAGATAACCATGTCAATATTACCTTAAATTATCTGTTGAAAAGCACAAATTTAATATATACACTGTGATCGCTAATAGAAGTCAATATTTAAAGTCCAATGAAAGGTAAAAAACCACTAAACAGACAATAAATCACAGAAAATGTAAACAAACTGTCCACCAAATCGGCCATTGAAAAATACCAAACACAAATATCGAAAAACATTTCGGCGTAACTGCCTGCGGCAACGTTTGTCAAGTTAAAAATATTCGATTCATGGTATATTTTCTTTCTCTTAATTAGATGTGAGCCAAAAAGGACATTAAAGTTTACATGCAGAAATTGTAAACAACTTGGCAACCAGGGCAAAGCGATGATTGCTCCATCTACGATAGCCTGCCATGATGAAAGACAAAGACATATTTATTGGAACTTGCGTTAAACCAGAAAGAGATAAATACAATGGACAAATTGTTAGGACCAGTTACTGGTCTCATTGTTGTCTCTGTACTTGTTTACGTGCCACTCGAGGCGTCACTGGACTTAATAAACTTAATTAACTTAGGGCTAAATTAGCCCTATACTATTGTTAATAATACTTCTACATTTCATTTAAATCGAATAAGAAATGTTTAAGGTATTAATTAAAAAAAACAGGTTTAATGATTAAGTTATAGTACCCTGTATCTTAGAAACAATGCATATCCAGTCCTACACATGTATAAACATTTTAAACAGAATAAGCTTAAAAATAGGCCTTTATTTTGTAATGCAATTAGAAAACACCCTGTTTAAAAATTGGTAAACTAGTTTATTTTACATTTTTTAAAGTTTATTCATCACCAAGTTATAATCTATCAAGAAATTTATTTTACTTTTTGAGTTAAGACGTAATAATTTAAATTAAAAAAGAGACAAAGGAATTTTTAAGTATTTCTATTGTTTAAAGATTGATGGTGATATACGGCTAAAAAAATGTTTTGCAAATATTTTTTACATATAGAAAAATGGTTTGCTGGATACTTACTGTTAATTTAAATTCTTTTTCATGCGGCACTAGTTACACTTCTAAAAACACTACAATTAAAACACTTTTTCTTTGCACAAACATACACAAACAAAAAAATAGCAAATATGATTTAAATATTTTGTTATCCTAATTCTTACCTATTCATCAATAACTAATCTTGTTATCTATATCAGTTATGTTAAACAATACCATATTAATGATAGCATTCGAAGTGATCAGTGATGGGTTATGACTAAAAATATAAATTACCATTTTTTTTAAACCGGCTTCAAAAAATTAATAAATAAAAAATTAATAAATAAAAAAACTCACCCTAAAGCTCAAAATATTATGCATTATTTTTAGCTTTTAGTAAGTTCATTTATTTATTTATTTAATTTTTTGAAGTCGGTTCAATTATATATGTTTGATTTCTCTTTTTTTTAATAGTTTTATAATTATTAAATCGGTAAACATACACTAAACACACTACTGGTACCTTTTTTTATAAGTAAGCTGTTTGCGCAGAGCGGAATGCTGTCTCTAGTTGGTATATGATCTAAGTACTAAAGCTTATGCAACTTTGAATACTGACAAGACATAACTGGTGGTATGCCTAAATAATTTAGTCAATTAATAAAATATTTTTTATATCTTTATCACAGCCCTCTAAAGCTTCCCAGCAAACACTATTTGCCGGCAATGTACATTTTCATATTGGCATTGATGGTAAAGTATTGGCCATTGGTGGCAATATTATGCCAACATCTTATACGCATTAAAAGTCAACCCTAAATAAACACTTAATTGCCAATAAATTTTACATGCAGGCGAGTTGCCGGCAAGCATACAAAAATGGCGGCATACCAATCCTGATTAAATAAAGCACGCATTTTTGTTGCAGGCAAATAAATATTGGATTTTGAAGGCAAACCTTCAACGCATATTCATACTTTTTAAACCATATTATTAACTAACATTAAAGCAATTTGTTTGATCTGTTTTATTTATAATGGCAGCTAAACAACATTATTTTATGTGTTTTTACATAATTTAAAGGGAATGGCCTTTTCATAACATTTTATTGTTAAAAATCATGCAAATAAAAATTAGGTCAAACAAAATGTTTATTATGTATTTTGGAGCGAATAAAAATAAAATGATGGTAGAATTAGCTACGTTAATTTCGACCGAAGGTGACCGCTTTGTGCATTTGTTTTCTACGTGGTTTTCTAGCTTTTTAGTTTCTTTTTTAAAGAAAAGAGTTTTTAATAGACATAATTAAATGTATTCATTACCTAATAAGTGTGTGTTGTGTGATTAATTGGTGATGGCTAGTCGAGAAGGCAAGATATTCAAGTAGACTGTTAGGAGCTGTAAACATTTTGTTTAAAACTTTATTAAAAGTTTTAAAGACGTGTTAATAAAAAATATTATATATATTTAATAATTTTTTTGACATACCGATAGATGGCGTAATGGACAATAAACTACTATGTTTCTGCAATATCTCCGCTTTTAATCGTCTAAACCGTACCCATTAGACAAAAATAATCCGAGAGCGGTCTGCGGTAGGTGATCTCACTTAGCTTTGAAAGAAATATCTTCGGCTAGTGTAAAAATCTGCATCTCCAAGTTGGACAGTGTTTCGAGAGATGGTACTTTGTATTGAAAGGAAATTGCATGCAGTAAGGAGTTCCTATTTTAATTTTCAAATAAAATGTCGCATCATTTTAGCTTTTAAAAAAAAAGAATATGCGACAATTTTCGTCAATAAGACGTCAGCTTGCTGCTTGGAAGTATCTGCATTTGCCCACTTTCGTGTCTTTTTGCCAATAACTTATTAATGATAGATGCCATCATCTTAAACGCATTTTTTGCTAATAATAACTTATTAATGACGGATGCCATCACTTTATCTGCAACACGTGGCCTAATAACGGCCAATTGCCCACTTTCGCGTCTTTTTGATACCTTTTTGCCAATGCCTTGCCATTAAAGAGTGTTGATAATGCCAGTAAATTAAATGTACAACGCCGGCAAAAAATGTTATATGGGTTATTTATTTAATTTTTTGAAGTCCGTTTAATTTTTTTTTTATTGTTTGTTTTCTCTTGTTGTTTGATAGTTTTATAATTATTAAATCGGTAAACATACACTAAACACACTACTGGTACCTTTTTTTACAAGTAGGCTGTTTGCGCAGAGCGGAATGCTGTCTCTAGTTGGTATATGATCTAAGTACTAAAGCTTATGCAACCTTAAATACTGACAAGAGGTAACTCTTGTACATCTTTATCACAGCCCACGAAGGCTTATACTCAAATACCAAAGTACCGTAGTTGTCGGGTTATTGGATTTATAACTCATCTCTTCCTTTGTTCCGTCAACGTTGTCTAACTACTTAAACATGCGGTTTTTGCATTTTAAAGCACCTTTTAGACAACGCGGTAATGGTACCACGAATGTTATTTACTATTAACTAAAAATGTCTTTCAGGCTGGGAGGAATATATATATATATATATATATAATATATATATATATATATATATATATATATATATATATATATATATATATATATATATATATATATATATATATATATATATTATATATATATATATATATATATATATATATATATATATATATATATTATATATATATATATATATATATATATATATATATATATATATATATATATATTAATATATATATATATATATATATATATATATATATATATATATATATTATATATATATATATATATATATATATATATATATATATATATATATTATATATATATATATATTATATATATATATATATATATATATATTTATATATATATATATATATATATTTACGGTAGGCATGTTTAGGCTGACAAAAATGCTAATAACAAGTTTGTACATGTTTCGCTAACAAACAAAAGAAGTGCTTCTCAAAGCGCCACCCCCAGACAACAACCTATCAAAGAGGTGTTTTTTGAGTCCCTGAGAGATGCAGTTGCTCCCACTGCCTCCCCTTAATATTTAATTATACAGGGTGTTTCAGAACTATGGAATCAAACTTCATTATGTGATTCCTTATGCTATTTTATGAAAAAAGTGCCCATAAACATTATCCGAAGTTGCTTCTTTACTGATATACAGGGCGTAAACATTTAAGAAAAAAATCAGTGTTTTCTATTGGATCCAGTGGTGTCTCAGTGGGCACCGGAACTTATATTATTGAGCAATAAAAGTACGCCACTGACCTATTTTTATGTTATTTTTTATAATTAAACAATAAAAATGCAATTTTTAGTATCTTGTATTTTCTTCGTATCTCACTTTGTTTTCAAGAAAAAAATTAAAGCAACTTTAAGTCATTCTAAAAAGTAGCCCAAACAGCATAAAATAAAATCTAAAATAAAAAAATAAAGAATTTCAATCTTAGTAAATAGAGAAAATGACAGTTTTTGATAAAATACACGACTGCTAATTTAAGAGCAAATAATTGTTTTATTTTAATTTTTGTTTTTATATCATGTTGTCTATGGGTACTTTTTAGAAGAAATTAAAGTAGCTTTAATACTTTTCTCGAAAAGGAAAGTAGGTACAAAAAAAAAAGAAAAAAATAAAAGTTAAAACGCCAAAAAAGTCTGTGGCGTACTATTTTTCTCAATAATATAAGTTGCGGTGCCTACTGGAGACGCCACTGGCCTAATAGTAACAATATGGTTAGGGCTAAATAGGCGCCTTAATATTTTAAATAAATATGTACGTAGCAACGTAAGCAAGGGCTCTGAGGCAATTTTTTTCCAAATCGGCCTAAGCATATAAAATATATTAATTTTTTTTAATTTTAACGCCTTGGATCTCAGTAACTCCGGATATATATTGTGACGTTGAAATTTTGAAATATATACCTAACATTAGGGCCACTTTACGTCACTGGGGCAAATGTACCATATGGAACTATCTTCTTGGGACAATGAGACCGGTGAACCATCAAAACTAACTTGCATTTTTTAGGACCAACTTAACTTATTGAACTAACTTAATTTGGTATGGGCATACCCCACTAGGGGTAGCCGTACTACGGGGACTTAACTAAAACTTTAACTTTATACTTGACTTCTCTTTACCTACTTCTTATCTAAAATCCCTTTTAATTTCTTTCTCTCTTCTTTAAATATCAAATTTTCCAGTGTTTGTTTTGCATTTCCACGCTACCCAGTTTGTTTAATGTTTTTATTTTATTATTATTAAAGTAACCTAGAAAATTGTTTAATTTATACATTTAAGACCTTGACACCTCACGTATATTTTTTTGTAGCAAATTTCCCAATGTTAAGTATACTAATTAAAATGTATACTTATTTTAAAATTCCAAAAATGTATATTTTTAAAATTCCCAAAATGTATACTTTTTATACTAGGTCTTCACAATATTTATAGGACCTTTTTTTCATAAAACAACATAAGGAATTAAACTTTAAAGTTTAAAGCCATAATTCTGAAACACCCTGTATACTGGTTAAGTAATTGGTTATGGGATATCGGCAAGTAAAGCGACTAAGAATGACTAATCGTCATCCAATGCGAAATGTTTACACGCGGGTATTTACGTTAGTCTGTTTCTTTTCCTCACATTGCCTATGAACGACTTTATTTGGCTAATTCTGTATACGTTTAATTACAGAATCAGCTAAATAAGATAACACATAGACAACGTTAGGAAAAGAGACAGTCTAACACAAATACCGGCATGTAATCGTACATCCTTTGTTGTTGCTTTACTGTCCGATATACCTTTAACTATTGCTTAAACAGTAGGTATATTTTTTTCTTAGAGGAGATTAACGTAATATTTTATATTAATTGTTATTACTTTTAAGCTCTAAATAATAATAATATAATAATATCTCATTTTACAAGAAGAGTAGCCCCTGGTTTTGTGCAGTGGCGTTGCAACATAAGCAAGGCCCCTGAAGCAAAAAATGAAGTAGGGCCTTATGTAAAAGTATTTTAAATTTTGACGTACTTTAAGCAAGTAAAAGAGGTCTTCACCTTAAAATAAAACGGTAAGAAGTTAAGTAGGAAAGCAAAAAATTTGGGGCCAAAAAAGAAACAAAAATAGCATAATTTTATTCTGCTTAATTTATATTTGACATAAAATTTATACTACTCCTATTACTTATACTTGGTAAGTAACATTTCGAGCTCAGGCTTAAGGGCCTTAAGACACTCCCCTGCTTAGCCCCATTGTAGCTACGCCCCTGGTTTTGTGGGTAAGATAACAAAACGTTTTAAGCTTCTTTGCAAATATTAATTTTAAAACCTTGTTTTAATAATTGGTTATTTTAGTACATCAAATAACAGTTTTTTTAATAGAAGTATTGATTACCCAAATATTTTTAGTGATAAAATTTATCGCGAATGTCACGGCTGTTATTTGATTATATTAAGTAGCAGTCAATATAAACTAACGCATTTATCAGATTTAGTCATCAGTAAATGACTTAGGTATCTTTAAATGACAACTTAATAAAATATCTTTTTTATAATGCATGAGCAATAAGTTTTAGTATATCGGCCAGTAATGGAATAACAAAACAAGCGTTATTAGTCACCCATGTTTAGATGCCAAGTAAATGCTGGAGTGCCTCAGGACTCAGTTCTGGCACCAACATTGTTTCTTCTTCACATCAACGACCTTCTCTCGTCCACAACTAATTCCATTCATAGCTTCGTCGACGATAGTATCCTTCACTCCAGTTTTTAATCTCGTCCATTTTAATGCATCCAAAACACAATCATGTTCCCTGTCGCGAAAAGAGTTATCAAATACTCATCCCCTACTTATGAGCGGCCAAGTTTTACAGAGTAAAGACTACTTCAATCTTATGGGCGTTACATTTGAAAGTAACCTTAACTGGCATAAACACATTGTATCTATAACCACGGCAGCCTCAAAAAAGCTTGGATTTCTCTTTCGAGCCAAAAAGTATGTTTCCCCTTCTAATTTATACACTTTATAAGTGTCCCTAATCCGACCTCCCTTGGAATATTGTTCTCATATCTGGGGCATGGCGTCCCCTACAATCCTAAGCATACTTGATTCCATCCAAAAAGAGCTATTCGTCTCATTAATGATCCCTTACTTACAGAAAGGCTTCCCTCTCTTGCCCATCGTCGGGCTGTGGGGATTTATCGCTTTTTTATAGGTACTTCCACGGCTTCTGCTCTGAAGAATTGTCCAAAATAGTTCCTCCACCCGCGGAGAGTTTCTCTCGTGGGAACCGCGGAACAGCGCGTTTGTATCCCTATAACGTCCAACTGGACAGGCCCCGAACTTCCCACTTGGAAGAAAGTGGAACCTGCTGCCCGCGAAGGTCTTTCCTTCCCCCAGATCTTCAAGTATTTTTTTTATCGGTGGGGGAAGCGGCTATGGATTTTTAAATATTAAAAAAAATATATTGTTATTATTTTGGCTTGTAAATATCATTCCGAATCGTATCGGATTATATATTATTTGTTATCCTTAAACTATTTTCTTCAAATAAAAAAAAATTGCGACGTTCGAAACTATCGAATTTTTTTTGTAGCCTTCTGTTTCCTTTACATTAATCTCAAATTGTCAGATTAGTAGAATATATACTGTTTGGCATGTAATTAACTTACCCTATCTTAATCTGACGCGCTCGAAAATTTCTGATAGATATATTTTTGCTTTTTATGATCGGCCATGTATAGTAAAGAACATTTTAAAAGCGCAAATTCGGTACCCTTTGAAAATAATATAAAAAAACATAAAAAAGGCCGCCTGCAATCGGACTATTTTATATAAAGGCGCCGCTATCCTTTACAGCGACGCGCCGATACACTATGGGATAGAAATCCATTATTTTGGCCAAAAAGCAACTTTGAAATTTTAATGGCTTATGTTGTGTATTTCAAAGTAGATACTCCAAACTACATGTACGCAAAATTATAAAAGGATATGACGACTTCTATTGGGGTAATAAAAAACTTGAAAATGTATTTTAAGTAAACATAAATATACAACATTTAATCTACTTGGTTTATTATTAGCCTTATTTACTAAAAAAGTAAAAGAGTTTAAATAATAAGAGCTATTGTTGTGTTTCCGATGCAGTCTCGCGAAGTCTCGCTACTTTTGTCAAAGATTTTTTACCTTTTTCTTTATCAGTTTTTGTACTTACAATTGCCTTCCTACTTTTTGCTACTTCTGAGTGTAAGGACAGATACAAGTTTTTTTATAATTTACAAGGTTTTCCATTTTAAAAGTTAATATGTTTTGTCCTACACTGTATATCCTAAAAGATAAAAGCATTCTGATGAAAGATATGGATTCTACAGAATCTACCCAACAAAACAGGGTTTTTTATTTATTTTATACGTGAAAAAATAAAGAAAGTTGGGAAGATGTATCTCTATTACGCTTCTAAGAATAATTTAAAATTATTTTTCAGATGTGGATGGTCATATTTCCGAAACTAATTGAGATAGACACATCAAATGTAGTATTTTTTTAGAGCATTTTAAAAGATTTTTTTGGTGGTGATATAATATTCAGGGTATTCCATTTAAAAAAATCATACCTATTGTCGTACCCTGTATATCCTATGAGATAATAACCATCGGATTACTAATTAGAATATTACCGAATTATCCAAACAAGCTGATATTTTAGTTTATTTTGTACAATAAAAATAATAATGTTAAGGGGGTGTAAATTTATAATAACATATAATAAGTTTTAGGTTTCCAAAAAGCATTTGTAATAATTTATAATATTTTTTCAATATTTTCCAGTAAAAAGCACCTCATTTTAAGTTAGATTGGTAAGTTTCAGAATTTTGAACAAAAAATTAATTTCTATCCCATAGTGCGATGACCACCTGCATCAACCCGCATATCATAAAAGAAATATAGCAATGGCGGCCGCGAAGACAAGCATGCCGATTTATTTGCTTTAAACTTTTTGTGATTTTTTTTCTTATCAAAGAGCACCGAATTTACATTTTTAAACTGTTCCTTCATACACGGGGCTCATATTTGGTGAAGGTACTTAACCGGGTACAAAGTATCCATCGATATAATAATCTGCCGCGCTGTAGTAAATCCCTAAATCCCCATTTGGGCTCTCCTACCATATTTTTGTTGAAAAATAATCCGATAAATTTTTTGACCGCAGCTAGGAAACATCCTTTATGGATTTGTTTCATATTTTAGCCGCTCACTGTATAATTTCACCATCTTCTTAATTAACTGTGTGCATACACCGATTTTGGTATTTGTATTCGAACCATCCGAAAACAAGCACTTTTAATAGTTTTATCTAAGGTTAAGCAGGGGGTATCATTATCTGGTGTCAAAAGGTCCGGAGGCAGTTACGGCAAACGATCAGTCTTAAGAGTGTGAAGTGTTGTGTTTGGGAACTTACATCGGTTGACCACAAGTAAGTAAACAATATTTAAGTACCTATAGATGTAAAAAAATTAACAAACACAAAAAGATGTCAGTTTTCAAGTACGGGGTTTTTGTTTACAGTGTGTCCCAGGATAGGTTTTACAAGAGGACAGAGGGACCAAAAATTTTGGATTTTTAAACGGGCTTTTAGCAAAACTGGTTGCATGGTCTAAAACTAATAAATACAAAATTTTACTCCGATTGGTAATATACAGAGCAAGTTATAACTAAAAATATGAAAATGACCAAGACTAAAGTACCTTTATTTTTAAAAATAGGACAAAATTATATAAGTAAATATTGTAGAGAATTTATTTTGTCAACACTTTATTTTGTCAATTTTTTACATTATGCATTAATAGTTTTTAAAATACTTGGTTTAAGGAAGCGAATTTAAAAAAAATACCTAAAACTATTAAATTTTGTTTTAAATTTTGCTTCCTTTTGCCCATTATTTAAGTTGTAATTTGTATTTAAAATATTAAAAATTACATTATTTTTTAGTCTTATGCTTTAACTTCAAATTTTACACAAAATTCAATTCTCTACAACATTCTCTTATACAATCTTGTTCTGTTTTAGACCATGCGACCAGTTTTCCCAATTTTTTTAATTCAAACATTTTTGGTCCATTTGTTCTTTTGTAACACCTATCCTGGGACATACTGTATATTTTGCCGTATTTCCGAAACTATTAGAGATGGATATATCATATGTGGTATGTAAAGATTTTTAAAAGAACTTTTAATGTCATAATAGAGATTTAAAAAAGTTCAACCCTTCAATTTTTTTTTGAGTTTTTAGTGTTTATTTGTTTCTTTATTTATTGTCAAAGATCCCAAGCAGCAAGCTGACGTCATTATGACGTTATTTTAAAGTCATTTTTGGTCATAGGACGTCATCAGACCAAAATTATGACGTCATTGTAATGACGTGTTTTTGACGTCGTTGAAGTGACGTCTTTTCGACGTCATGTTTAGAAAACCCACCAGAAAAATTTTGAGACATTATATGATTCGTGTCAGAAGCCAACCGAAATATCATATGACAGAAAAATAAGACTAATAATTTTACAAAATGGAAATAGAAAAAAACGCTACCGATATATGGCGTAATGGACAATAAACTACTACGTTTATTCAACATCTTCGCTTTTTATCGCCTAAACCGTACCCATTCATGATACAAAAAATAAAAGGTAGGATCTTGCGCATGATGTTTATCACGTGACCACCGTCTCTGACGTAGTAATGTGACTAAATTTGTAAACAAAATTAAAGCCTTACGTTTGTTTTCGTGTTTTTAACAGTTTGTTTGCCGTTTTACTTAGCTTTTTGGCAGCTTTGTGAGTTTAATACCAGTTAAGTATAAGATAATTAGTTTTTAAGTGCTTTAAACTGTGGTTTATTATGTAAGTTCCGTTTATGCTGATATTACCATTTTGAGCTAGTTAACATCAAATATTATATTCTTAGATTAACATTAATATTAGCTTTGTTCGCGGGTTCGATTCTGAACCGGTTCTGGGACTATTCGCATGCGCAGTGAAAAAAGCAGCGTTCGCGGTTAGTAAAATCCTGAATTATTAGTAACAGTTCTGTGTACGCGGGTTACAATGGAATCAGTTCGTAACCTGATTAGCAGTCCTGGGATTTTTGTTGGAACTAAAAGTTTAGTTCGGAATTTCATGCGCATTGTCAACATGGTCAGCTGTTTTCTGTTTTTGTGATACAAAAATAAACCGTTGTATTACAGTTTATTTGTTTCTGCCACTTTTTATGCGGGTTAATATACCTGTTGATTTTTTTTATATTTTTGTGATTCTGAGCGTATATAAACAAAGGATTTTTAATTGTATTCCGTATGAATGTATGTATGCAATAAAATAAATAAAGATTTAATTAAAAATATAAACAATATTACAAGATTTTACCATTTCTTGTTGCTTGAATTTTATCTTTAGTTAAATACACATACGCATATGTTAAAAACGAGAGGAGGCAGGAATCCCTCGTCTTATTTTTTATTTTATTTTTGTGTAGTATCCAATTTAACCATAAAAATCCTAACCAAAAGGCTAGGTTAGAATACATCCTCAGCTGTATAGAAAATCGTTCGCGGTAAATAAAAATTCCGAACTAATAAATAACTAGACATGCGCTTTAAAACAATTCTAAACCAGTTCGGTTGTGGTTCAGAATCGGTTCATTACTAGACCCGCGAACAAAGCTATTATTCTAAAAAAATATATTCCCACACTCGTCCTCATATTTAAAAAATGACCAAAATTCACAAACATTGCGGGCCTTTTTAGAACGCAAATTTAAATATTGCGCCGAAAAAGTCTCATTACCACGTCATGCGCTAAGCGAACCAATTTGGAATCGCTGTTGATCCTACCTTCTTGTAATCTTTGTATCATGGTACCCATTAGACAAAAATAGTTCGAAAGCGGTCTGCGGTTGGTGATCTCACTTAGCTTTGAAAGAAATATCTTCGGCTAGTGTAAAAATCTACATCTTCAAGTTGGACAGTGTCCCGAGAGATGCGACGTTGTATTGCAAGGAAATTGCATGCAGTAAGGAATTTTTCCTATTTCAATTTTTAAATAAAATATCGCATTATTTTAGCTTTTAAAAAAAAGGATATGCGACAATTTTTCGTCATCTTAAAGACGTCATTATGACGTCATTAACGGGACGTCTTTTGTCTGTGACTTAGGAGGTCGATTTAACGTCATTTTGTCGTCATCTTATGACGTCTTTGCTGACTAAATGTGACCAAAAATGACTTAAAAGAGACGTCAATAAGACGTCAGCTTGCAGCTTGGGATAATAGATAAAAAAGTGTAAAACTTTTATACAGGACGTTTTTTTCTATCCTTCTTTGTTATAGTTAACTAAAAAGTAGGTGGTAAAATACAAATGAAAACTCTGTACTTTGGAAAAACGGTATTTTTCACTTTCAATCTCATGCTAACCTAATAATTTTTTACTACAAGCGTTAAAAAATGCTGTTGGTCGTAATCATAAAAATAAAGAACTACATTTTAGTACACGTAAGGAAGTGTAAAATAGGTAACTTTTTGACAGCTTGAAGAACTTATTTTAATATGAATGTATGCAATGTACCAGTAAACGCGATATCAACTAAACCAAAAGATCAAGTTACCATAAATTTCGTTTTTTTCTTTTTAGAATATCTGTCACTAAATTTAAAATTTTTAGTTTGAGGATAAATTTTATTACTGGCAATAATAAATTATAACCATGAATTAAAATGACACTTAGAAATAAATATTATATTATAAAATTTATACGGTGTAGAAAAAATATAGTATGTAACACATGCATAGGGTGTCTTTTAATACTTTATATACTAGATACAGATACATACAATATTAAATAATTTAAATGAATAAAACAATTTAAAAGTTTAGGATCTTTAGTAAAAGTTAAAAAAAATGTCTAGATTTCATATTCTAGACACTGCCCTATTTGCAATTAAAAAATATTAACATTTTTTTAAATAAATGAATAAAATATTGTGCATAAACAATCACACCAATTTTAACAATGATTAACATACAGTCTTATCATGGCGTGCTTTTTGGTCTTTTAAAGAACTCTAAAGGAGCTAAATATCACGAAAAATACGTTTTTTGATTTCAGCAAAAATAAATAATAATAATGAATTAAATAACGGATAGGAAAAAATATTATAATTTTTTTTACGGTGTAGAATAAA
Source organism: Listronotus bonariensis (assembly GCA_014170235.1). NCBI lineage: Eukaryota > Metazoa > Arthropoda > Insecta > Coleoptera > Curculionidae > Listronotus > Listronotus bonariensis. The sequence continues at coordinate 54,405 of JACEGR010005598.1, forward strand.
TATAGTATGCAACACATGCATGAAGTGTATTTTTTTTGAAGAAAAAAAAACATTTTAATTATACATACATTACACCGGACAACAAAAAATATACAGGGTGTCCGGGAAAATGTGGGAAATCTCTAGCACACGTATGGAACAGATGAAAATAACACGACAACTTCCTATAAAATTTTTCCGTTTAAGCCCCCCTGCGGAGATATGATCCCCTAAAGGGGGCAGCTAGAAATCGATTTTTCGTGAATAACTTTTAAAGCGCTCTGTATAATTTGATAATATTTTAGTACGATGTATACTAGTAAAGACCTCTTAAAATAGTGCCCTTGAAACTTATGTCGCTTCTTTAGTTTGCCAGGGACGGACTAGTTTTCGCACATTATTGATAATATTTTTTACGCCCTGTATGGTGGAGACACAAAAAATATGTTTTTGGGTAGTTTAAGCCTTTTGCTAAAAAAAGATGTTTGACATCGATAAAATGAGCCGTTTTCGAGTAAAAATTATTTTAACAATAAGAGTTTATTTTTGCTACGAGAGGACTTCAATACTGAATCAAAAATTACAAATTACATCGAAAATAAAATATTGTATTATTAAACAATACAATACATTAAAATTGACATATCTACTATTTTCTAGATTTGAATAGGCATATTACCAAAACTAGAAGATATTGAAATATCAAATGTGGAGGTTCTTATAAAATCTATTTATTGCTGAGGCCTTATACAGGGTTTTTTAAATGCCAGTTTACAAATAAATTTCTTTAGATGGCTATATTTCCAAAACTATTTGAAATTGGATATATCCCATATAGATTTTTTTAAGAACAAAATCTACAACGACGGCCGAACAGCCCAAAAAACTTAAGTTTAGCAGAAGATGGCAGCAAAAGCCTTACACAGTATAAATTAAGGTAATTAAACAAGATATCTGCATCGCCCATCGTTTGCTTTTGGGGACAGGTATTGCTTTGAGTTTGATAATGGTTCAATTATAGTTTTCAGTGAGGGAAAATTTAAATCGAATAAAGAGGTCTGATCTTACATAAGTTAAATTATTATTAAGTAACCCATGACCTTAGAAGATAATTGTGTTTGGGTATTTCATTTTATTGAACATCCGCTTTTAAAATTTTAAATTCCAAAGTCTAAAATAAATGCTGTTAAACATATAAATTGTTGAATCACTGAACTATGATCTCGTCGATAAGATGTCTGTTAAAGTGGTAAAAATTTTAGTTGACATTGAGCGCCAGACTAAATAATATAAAAATCATATTTTGACAATAAGTACATTAAATTAATATCAATCAATTTTAACTTGACATTTTGTTTTTCTACTACTGTATAAATAGGAAAACTTTGTGGTCCTAGCAACGCAAATGATAACGAAAGAGAACCTTCGTGTTACCTGGTTGCTAAGCGTTGCTAGCTACGAAAGTAATATCTTCAGCGCCTGGACAAAAAAGTAAGAGTAAAAAAAAAGAAAATATGCTTGTGGGAAATATTAGGATTTATTTATAAAAAGTAACTAATTTTTGACAAAATATTTTAGAAAACTAGGTTAGGTATTGACATTAAAAGTAATTGTGCAATTTGAGCAATTAGCAAAGAAATTGAAGGAATAATACTTGAATTAACAGTTTTTAAATTTGTTGTTGGGGTCTCGTTATCACCTTTAACTACGTTAATATTCATATTTTTCACTGTTACTTCATTAGAGGAAATATTGGTAGGAATTTCGTGTAAAATCTTCTTTGAAATTTCCACCTTATTACTATAGGATTCAGCAATATATCCCTCCGCAACGGAAGAAGACTTCCAACCTCCATGTCTTTTTAAGTTCAAAATATCGACATCCGAAGCATTGGCAAGGAACGTAGTTGACGTTCTTCTAAAAGAATGGCCAGTGTATCTACTGATGTCTTCAAGCTTCAAAAACTTCGCAATTTCTTTAGGTACATTTGAAGTAGTGTGCTTTCCAATTACTTGATTAACACATTTACCTCTTTCATAACGATACAATAAGCGCTCATCTAGAGCATTCCTTGGTCTCAGCTTAATATATTCCTGTAGAAATCTGACATAAGGAACTGAGCCTTCATCGTTGGTTACTACAAAGTTAACTTTATTTTTAGACTCCACTATTTTTACTATAGCCACGTCATTTCTTATTTCTACATCACTTAGCTTCATTCTGTATATTTCGTCTGTCCGGCATGCCCCAGCCACCCCCATAATGGCTATTACTTTCATTGCTAAGTAACTTTGATCAAGCGCGTTAAGTAAAAACTTTATGTTTTCTTCTTTTTAAAAATTTTTGACTTTTTGCCTCATAACCATCGTTTTCCTTTTAATAAAAGCAACTAGTTTCTTGAACTCCGAAATATCTTGATTTTTGTTTACGGAAATTGTTAACTTGAGCATGGAATATACTGACCAGAGGGTCTCGGATTTTTCTTGAAAATACGCCAACATCACATTCTCGTCAATCCGCCCCACATTTTTTGTAGCAAGCCATTCAGAAAACGATTTATATGTTTAATGATACCTCTCTTTAGATTTGTCTGGCAGAAGTGAGGCACACGCAAGGTCAGCTGCCTTTTGGATGCCATTTTCATATTCATTTAACATTTTAAAATGGGAATGGATTTATACTAAATTAACAATAATTCAATATCTGACAAGTGCTGATGACAGACAATGTCAACAATAAATGTGTTGCCATGGATTAATTTATAACAGGTAAAATTTCAAAATCTCTGATATTTCTATTAAAACATGATGTTAATGATTATTAAATTATGCGATACATAGAACAGTAGCAGAAAAAATATAATACATTACACGATGCGAAAGGCCTTATGTTCGGAGGTTTTAAATAACCTCGGCTTCGCCTCGGCCATTTAAAAACCACCTTACACCAAAAAGTAAACTTTCGCATCTTGTAATGTAAATAACTATTTCTGCTGCCCTGCATTTTTTTTTGTTGTATCTTTGGGCCATCCAGGAAGGTTAAAAATCTAAATATTAGAGAAAAGTGACCAAATATGAAATAGTATCCCTAATATGGAATAACGGCATTTCTCTTAAACGGAAACTCACACACGCAATTAGAGGTGTTTGTCCCTTTTTTAAATGCTCATTCGCGAATAGACGAGGTAACATGCCAGTAGTGTAAGCCCTTTCGTGGCTGTAGTAACGTTTTGTTTTATTGCTTTCTCACAACTTTTTAAGGTATTTTAATAATACGTATTTTTGTACAAAAAATGCACGAAATACTGTTTTTATAACTTTTAAAGATAGTTCAGATATTCTGTTGTAGGTTTTAATGGTATTTGATTGTATTATGATTGTATTACTTTCCTAAATAAAAAAATATAAAAATTAGTTTAAAGTCGTAGAAAAATCCACATATTATGGACAGTACCCAGTTATGGACTATTCCATATTTGGGTTTCTTGAGTATTTAAAATGCTTCTGATAGAGCAAGAATAGAATCAGAAGAAAATGATGATGAAATCTGCTGCCCGCGAAGGTATTTCTTTCAACCCCATGTATTTAAGTCCCTTGTCAACCTCGCCTAAACTACCCACAGCGTTGGTGTGAGCTTTGGGCCCAATAATTCCGCTGGATTCTGAGTCTAACACCTGGATCTGTAAGTTTTTCAGTTATTTCAGTTAAAGAAAATTACCTTTTAATGGTGTTTATAGTATTCCATATTTGGGTACCTATTCCATATTTAGCTACCTTTATAATTTTTTAGTTTTTTTTAAATCTTTATTAAAATTGAATTTATGGTTTTTAATAATTACTACAAAAAGTTTTTTTTTCTAATGTTTATGGAAATTATGTGTAAAAAAATGGTATTCCATATTTGGTCACTTTCCTCTAACGTACCGTGGGTGTTCTTCAACAAGCCCCACTCACCCAAGCAGATTTGAGTATTGTCACAAATTATCAGAATACCCAGATCCGAAACTAAGCGTGTTCGTTGAAATCTCTCACCACTATCGTCCCTCCCACTGCGTGGTGGATATACACCCCACGATTTAGTACGTGACCTAATGCTTATCTAGGTGTCAGTTAGTCCCATACTTTTGTTGGTATAGAACGTGAGCATAAGTTAGTTAATTGTGTTTAGTTGTTTATGAACTTTTATGTTTTTTATTTTTAAAGTGTTAGTATAGTGTCTTGTTAAAATTTTACCGTTTAATATGGGATATAAATGTGTATATTTATTCTGTTCATCCATCACCGGGAGCGGATCACTTTTTAGATTCCCAAAGAAATACTATTTTAAGACTATTTAACATAAATACAAAGTTTTTACCAATTACTTAGATATGTTACTAAAGTTATTGATATTAATCAGTATGTGCCTAAACACAGAAAAATATTTTTTATTTATAGCCGCACTGCCATTTAAAAGGCTATATTTCAAATTTAAAAATGAGGTGTTTTTTCAGTATAAAAAAAATAGGTACTTCCAAATAAAAAAAATAAATCAATTGGGTTTGGTTATTACTAAGGCAACATCTGCATTGCTTTAAAAGATTGTGTCGGGGTTTCTTTAGAAACTTGTGTTACTCGGCTTTCAATTATTCTGTTTTAATCCCCATTTACACAAAACTTTTTAATACACAATTAAGCTAAAAAACGGAATACCATTCCATACCAAAAACTAATTTAATAAGCAGTTTTACGGCAAGGTTTTTTTTTAAATGACTTTTTGTTAAACATTCTAAACCCCCATTAGTTTAATCGTTTTTAAAAATGTTTTGTGCAACCAGGTATAGACATTTTATTACAAGTTGATCCAAACGTGACATCTACTAACAATATTTTACCGTTCAAAGAATGGGTAAAATTTTTAGTTTGTTATATTTTTAATAAAGAAATATTTAAATTCCCAATTAGTGTATTATTCTTTTGTTCCGTTTTCCACACATAAAAAGCTGCATAATTAGTTATTATAAAAGTCTATCTCTCCTTAGTGCCTTGGTGCGGTTTAACCTTTACAAATTAAAAATATTACGATCCATACATTGGTACAGATGTTCTATTTATTATTTCTCAAGGTCATAGAAACAAGTAAGTGTAATTTGCCGCACTTTTGCATCTGTATATTCTGATAATTTGTGGTATTGTGAAGTGTCAGTAGTCAGTAACATACTGTATAAGCAATAGGTATAGATATATCGGCCAGTAAAGCAATAACAAAGATTAACGTTAAGTCATCCAATCCGAAATGTTTACATGCCGGTATTCACGGTAGACTGTCTCTTTTCCTATTGCCTATGTGTTATGTAAATTAGGTAATCCGGTATAGGTCTCTAATAAAAACGGCGTAGATTGCTTAAATCTATATTTATATTAAAGTATGCTTAATTTTTGGAGGTACCGGTTTTATTTAAAAAAAAAACTTTATGTTTTTAAGACCCTACCAATGGGATGCCCGATATGTCAGATAACGTTGCCCACCTAGTTTGGACAAGGCCGCGCAATATTAAGATATGTGTGACTATAAAATAAAACATTTTAAATTATATTAAACCACATAACTTAAAATCTAGTCCCAGACATTCGGATTCTTTTAAATAATAAAATTATAAAATTATAGGCATAACACTAAAGAGTGAAGCCCATCATAAAAAAAAATGTTTTTATCATTAAAAATAATACACCCTGTTCATTTAAAAACTTTCCACTCAAGTTATCTTCGAAACGAGACAGATTTGAGAAAATCGCCGAAACACGTCAAGATATTTATTGAGGGGGAACGTTTTACAAAAAATTGGACGGCGCCCCTTTAACCCCTTAACCACCAAGGCCACCACCCCAATATTCTTAAATGAAAAGGCGGGTCGAGTGATACATAATTTTAAAGCTCCTGACGAGTACTTTATAACCCTAGAATATGAAGTCAATATCTTCACCTATTACAAAATGGAGATACTTTAAAAATTACCTAAATACCTGCTTTGGATGGCCATATTTCGAAACTAATAAAGTTAGATGTACCTAATGGGGTGTTTTCTTAAGGCTCTTTTAAAGGTCTTTTTAGTGGTGATACTGGTAGTAATATACAGGGTAGAAGAAAAGTACACATTTTTTATTTAAGAACCCTGTATATTATTTTACCATTAAAAAGATCTTTAAATAAGCTTAAAATTATTCGTGTACGAGTGATGTTAATCCTTTAATTTTAAATTTTTAAATTAATTTGTTAAATAATTTATAATTTTTAAGCAGAAAAATTTTTTGGTTATTAAAGAACATTCCGCATTATTAGTTAATAATACAGTGCTTTTAAATAACTTATAACGAGCTACTTCGTATAACTCCCTTATTTGTACATTCTACATTATAAAAAAAAATCCTAAAACAAATCAGTATTAACTTTTTGTATTATAATTTATTAGTTGTTTCCTCCTTCCACCAAGACAAATGTCAAAAGTTCAAATGAAGAACCACCTTGACCATAGAAATTTTCGCTGGGCGGTCTTACCCGTTAACACGTTTTTTTCTTTGAATTTGCAGTTTTGTTTAAAAACCTTCAAAAATATATTATTTTAATAATGCATAATAAAATATAATTAATCACCTACATTTTGATACAATAAAGATGCAAATTAATTCTTATATCTATAGTAGTAACGATTGAATTTTCACAGGAGAAACAATACATTTACCTAAATCCAAAACGACTAAAGGATTAAAAGCGGTTTCTAGGAGGGCAAATAAGCTAAGTTTGCATTTTAGCTTTATAGCTTGTATTGAGTTATATTTATGAGACCAATTAGAGGTTGCATTTAAAAATTATGACGGTGGACGACGTTACCCGCTGAGCGCGGCTTCTCCGGCCTCCCCTATAGCGTTTATTTTACCCATTTATAAACGACGTTACCGCAGTTTGCTTGCAGTTTCCTTGAAGTTTAATTGATATTTGACTTGACCACGTGTGAACTTTTGTCGTCCGTGATCGACCAATAAGATTGCTTCTTTTAGGGAATGTCAAAGTCAGATCTTCAGTAAAAGATTTCAACATTTTTAATTTCAAGTTTTCCACATTTTTAGGGCTTATTTTATAATTAGATTATCTCTCATATAACATTTTTTGCCGGCGTTGTACATTTAATTTACTGGCATTACCAACACTCTTTAATGGCAAGGCATTGGCAAAAAGGTATTAAAAAGACGCGAAACTGGGCAATTGGCCGTTATTAGGCCACGTGTTGTAGATAAAGTGATGGCATCCGTCAATAATAAGTTATTGGAAAAAATGCGTTTAAGATGATGGCATCCATCATTAATAAGTTATTGGCAAAAAGATAACAAAAAGACACGAAAGTGGACAAATGCAGATACTCCCAAGCAGCAAGCTGACGAAAATTAAAATAGGAAAAAACTCCTTACTGCATGCAATTTCCTTGCAATGCAAAGTAGCATCTCTGGAACACTGTCCAACTTGGAGATGCAGATTTTTACACTAGCCGAAGATATTTCTTTCAAAGCTAAGTGAGATCACCTACCGCAGACCGCTCTCGAATTATTTTTGTCTAATGGGTACGGTTTAGACGATAAAAAGCGAAGATATTGCAGAAACGTAGTAGTTTATTGTCCATTACGCCATCTATCGGTATGTCAAAAAAACTATTAAATATATATAATATTTTTTATTAACACGTCTTTAAAACTTTTAATAAAGTTTTAAACAAAATGTTTACAGCTCCTAACAGTCTACTTGAATATCTTGCCTTCTCGACTAGCCATCACCAATTAATCACACAACACACACTTATTAGGTAATGAATACATTTAATTATGTCTATTAAAAAACTCTTTTCTTTAAAAGAAACTAAAAAGCTAGAAAACCACGTAGAAAACAAATGCACAAAGCGGTCACCTTCGGTCGAAATTAACGTAGCTAATTTTACCATTATTTTATTTTTATTCGCTCCAAAATACATAATAAACATTTTGTTTGACCTAATTTTTATTTGCATGATTTGTATCAATAAAATGTTATGAAAAGGCCATTTCCTTTAAATTATGTAAAAAAACATAAAATAATGTTGTTTAGCTGCCATTATAAATAAAACAGATCAAAAAAATGCTTTAATGTTAGTTAAATACCAATGGTAATAATATGGTTTAAAAAGTATGAATATGCGTTGAAGGTTTGCCTTCAAAAATCCAATATTTATTTGCCTGCAACAAAAACGCGTGCTTTATTTAATCAGGATTGGTATGCCGCCATTTTTGTATGCTTGCCGGCAATTCGCCTGCATGTAAAATTTATTGGCAATTAAGTGTTTATTTAGGGTTAACTTTTTAATGCGTATAAGATGTTGGCATAATATTGCCACCAATTGCCAATGCTTTACCATCAATGCCAATATGAAAAATGTACATTGTCGGCAAATAGTGTTTGCTGGGTCTATTATAAAATAATTTCGACCGGAAGCCCTTGAACCTATGTTAAGGGGTTGCAAAATTTTCTGTGTATGTTTTTAATTCTTTGTATAATATAAATAAAAATAAATATTTTATGGTAAATAATTTGGTATTAATTTATTTCTTTTAAAGTAATTTTAATTTTTATTATATTATTTCACGAACAACAACAGCTCTTTATAATATATACAAAGTTTCTTAAAAAAATAAAATATATTTATTTTGGAGAAAAGCCAAATAATTTTTTAGTTTAAATTTATATTCCCTGAAAACTATAAAAACTAGCTATCATATTAAAAATATACAACTAAAAAAACAGTTTATAAAATTAATAAAATTGTTAAAACCGGGACAAAAAAGTCGATTGATTCTTATCATTGTTTCAAGTGAAGTATATTAAAAAAAAAATCAGCTTTTTAGTTCGATTTGCTTAAAAGCGTGGTTTTTATTATGATTTTTTAAGCTATAATAATTTATTTTTATTATCTGTTTGGCCATAGGTTATGTACTTTAATTTTATTTAAATAGATATGAAAATGTAATATTTTAAAATAGCATAAAATGTTTTATTATAATACTTTATATTGGTAAATGCGTGATGCAAGTTCTTAATATAAATGGTTACTTGGGTTATTTGTTTATATTTCATTGATATAATAATTTCAAACTTGATAACTTTATAATTATTTTGTACCAAATTAAGAAGTCATACTAGTATTTTTAAGTTGGTCGTTTTGAACGTTAGTGTTTTTGTAAAAGAAATGTAAGTAAAATTCATTTAATTAAAAATTATATACTAATTATATACTATTATCAAATGGAACTAGTTAGTTTCTTGAAAAATAGTTTTTTTATGTGATAAATAATTACATTTTATTGATTAAAAAACACATTTTCTAGTTTAATAATTTTCAGAGTATATATATATAAGAAAAGGACTCTAGTTATGAATCTAACTATTTCTATTTCTTTAAAAATATTATTGTCCTTAAAAATATTAAAAATATGATTATTTAAATTTTTAGTCAAAGCTACTGAATGTCTCTTAATAGGTGCGAAAAAATGCTTTAAATTTTTAAGGTGAAAACACAAATTATCAGAATACCCAGATGCGAAACTAAGCGTGTTCGTTGAAATCTCTCACCACGATTTAGTACGTGACCAAATGCTCATCTAGTTGTCAGTTAGTCCCATACTTTTGTTGGTATAGAACGTGAGCATAAGTTAGTTAATTGTGTTTAGCTGTTTGCGAACTTTTATTTCTTTTTTATTATTAAAGTGTTAGTATAGTGTCCTCTTAAACTTTTTAACGTTTAATATGGGATATAAATGTGTATATTTATACTGTACCGAGGACGGAAAATCACTTTTAGATTCCCAAAGGACCACTTAGTCCGTACATGTTGATGTGCAGCCAACAAAGATAATATCGGGCACATTAGTGTTCACGTAGCCATAATACTTTTTAATATAAAAATGCATTAAAAGTATTTTCTTGATGTAGTAAGTTCTATTTACAAAAAATTATGTGGATAGTTATTTGGATGGTTTTTCTAAAATGAAAATATATTTTTTAGCGCAAAGATCTGGCTTAAGTCTGCCGGAAGGAAGGAATTTTGAAAAAACTGCTGAATTATAAATTGTGCGAAGATGATTTAAAAAATAAATTTATTTCTATCTCGTCATCCGCAATAAAACATCTATTTAACACTACCGTACCGACAATATTTTTCAAGCCATTATCATCAAGAAATACAGACAATTCTGAGAACCTTCCAAAAAAATACTATTTTATCAGGTAAATATTAAATAAATCTTAAAAAGTATTTTTCTTAAAACTATTTAACATTAACACAAAGTTTTTACAAAATACTTAGACATGTTTATAAAGTTATTGATATTAATCAGTATGTGCCTAAAGAAAGGAAAATATTTGTTTTATTTATAGCTGCACTGCTATTTCAAAGGCTATATCTTAAATTAAAAAAAATAGATTTTTTCTCAGTATTTAAAAAAATAACATACTCCTAATACTATGACAACATCTGCATTGCTTTAAAATATTGCGTCGGGGTTTCTTTAGAAACTTTTGTTACTCTGCTTTCAATTATTCTGTTTTAATCCCCAGTTACACAAAACTTTTTAATAAACAATTAAGCTAGTAAAACGGAATACCTTTAATTAATTTAATAAGCAGTTTTTAGAAAACGTTTTTTTTTTTTTTGTTAAATATTCTAAACCCCCATTAGTTTAATCGTTTGTTAAATGACAGTACATACATTTTATTACAAATTGATCTAAACATGACATCTACTAACAATATTTTACCTTTCAAAACATAGGGAAAGTTTTTAAATTGTAATATTTTTAATAAAGAAATATTTAAATTTTCAATTAGTGTATTATTCTCGTGTCCCGTTTTCCCCAAATAAAAAAGCTACATAATTAATTACTATAAAAATATATCTCTCCTTAGCGCCTTGGTGCGGTTTAACCTTTTACAAATTAAAAATATTACGATCCATGCATTGGTGCAGATTTTCCATTTATTCTTCCTCAAGGTCATAGAAACAAGTAAGCGTATTTCGCCGCACTTTCGCATCTGGGTATTCTGATAATTTGTGATGAAAATATAATGATCTAACTCAATTTACCCCCATCCAAAAGTGAATGATTTCGTATGTACAGGGTGGAAAAAAGTTTAATACGGTTTTAGTTTTTTTATTATTTTAATTATTTTATTAATAATTGTTAAGTTGGCACAATATTGGGCCAAAGGGGACTTTGCGAGGTAGAAAATTAGAATCTGCTCTTATTTTTATTGAAAAATTTAGAAGGCGCCACCCGCGGTATCTTGCACATATTCAGCGTGTCTACTTAAGTTCCCACCATATAAAAAACTTTTTTATTCTTAATTTTACTAAAAAAGTTATTCTTTATAAAAAGTTCTGTATGGTCTAAGACCTAAAATGCAATTATCAGATACTCATTTTTTGAGCGCCAAACGAATAAATGTATTGGGCTACACGGACATAACGTAGAAAAATACATTATTCAGTGGCTTTTACTAAAAAATAATTAAATCAGAAAACAATATTTTGTTTTTAATTTATTGTGTATTAATACTGAGTGTAAGTGTTTTGATAAGTTTGTATTTAATTTTAGAAAACCCTTATAACAACAAATATGACCCACCATACAAAGCGTAAGAGAACCTACAAAAGAGCACAAACAAGAACAATTGTGGTTAAACAAAGTGTCCCTGCAGAAATACCAACGCCACCAACTAAGATTATAGTTCGATATGTTTCAGTTTCTGTTCAGACTGATGACGTAAAATGTAGGCATAAATAAATACATACTACTTATCTATCAATTTTAGGCGAAGAACCAATTCTAAAACGGTATTTACCAATCGGTTATGTTGACGTTTAAACAATGTATTATACGTCAAAGTAGTCACCAATTATTACCGCGGTTATAATTGGTAGAACGTCTAAAATTGATGTTTGTAAATGTTGCAACATCCAGAAATAATGTATCAGCTTTAACCAAAGGTGATATACGCGTTTAACTTTAATAGAAATACAAAAAGTGCTAATTTGAAGAGTGGAAGTAATAGTACATTTTTAAAATGTCAAAAACAAAATTGCCAAGATTTGACTGAGACTGAGGAATACCCAGATCAATAGAAGGCTCCGATTTAAGCAAATTACCCTTTACGTTAATCCTAACACTTTGAGTTCTTCCTCGTAAATAGGAAGCTAACCAGGAACCATTCTTTCCAGATGACCGTACCAAGCCATCGTGACCAATATTGTACCATCTACCTCCATAATGTATCTTATTCTTTTATTTTGTATATGGTCTAGCTTTGCTTATTCTTCAGAAATCCATTTCAAGGGACAGTAGCTTTTCTTTTTTATTTATTTCCCAAGTTTCTGCTCCATAGGAGCTTATAGTTTCCACGATGGTGTGATAAATGATTTTTTCCTACGACCACTTGTGAAAATAGCAAATAGCACACTGATTTCATGCATAGAAAATGCGTTATATCACACTAGTGTTGCAAAGTACTTTACAGCACTAGTGTTGCAAAGTACTTTACAACACTGGTGTGATACATATTATGATGTCATTCTAAAAACTGCTATTGGTTTTGCAAGTGACATATTTATTGTAGTGACAGTAAAAAAACTTTTTATTTACCTTAAACGGTAGAACCCAAATTAGCGAAAATCATCTTATTTTATATTTATTAAAATTTACGAAAAAATAAAAACATAAACAAAAATAGACATAACCACAAAAACAACTGTCACTGACTGGCACAGTGTTGTCAGGTAAGTAGATCAAATTTAAAATCTCCCTTCTACCTTTGAGCACGTACTTTATAGAGGCAGCCTTGCCGCTTGACCGTTCGACCTAAAGCGCCAGAGAAAAAAAAGCCTATAGATCAAATTCCTTCCTCTCTTTCTTCGTGTACTCAAACAACTAGTTAAATCTTTTTTTTAATCCTTAATTAAACCTAAGGCTAATACACACTTTATGAATCCACTTTCTTTTATCCATTCATAAATAGAATCAGACCCTTCCGACGTTGCCAAATGCTTTCCATATTTTGCATGGTAACTGACGTTTGGTAGTCGTTTTTCCTTACTTTAAGGACTTTAGGTTATGCATTTACAATTTTCATATTTTTTATATTTTTTCTTAAAAATATGAGGAAAAACTGTTATTTTTACTTAATTTTACATGTGATGTTCAGTTTCATTAACTCGTTTTACCAATTTTACCCCACCCAGCACCCCTTTTCACTCCCCGGTCCCGTAAGTTTATTTACTGATATTTTTAAAAAACGGAATATTTTGGATATGCACCACTTACGTTTTATTTAGAAGAGTGTCTAAAATATGTAAGAATCGATAATTTTTAAAAAACCTTTATAATAGCAGAAAACCGTATTAAACTATTAGCGTTATTACCTAACAAAACCATACAATTTTTATTAAGTGAGGGCCTTTTTAAATTCCAAAATGATAAAAGTTATATAATGCTTCTAGGTAGGTGATTTTCGATGTAAAAATATTGTCAAAACAGTATAATATAGCAGTGAGGAAAAGTATATATCACACTAGTGTTGCAAAGTAAATATCACCCTAGTGTTGCAAAGTTCTCAATTGTTTTTTATTTTTTCTGAACAGACAAACTTTAATTTATTTTTTTTTTTGGTGAATAATTTGTGGTCGTAGGAAAAATAGTGTACAGGGTGTCCAGTTTTCGTGTGTTTTCATATACCAGCTCCCTTACTATAAAAGATAGAAAGATGGGGTTTGCGGCTTACTGTCCTATTTTTTTATGAAACTTTCATTGCCGCAAACGAAATTTTCATAGCCCCCTTTGTTTCTGACATACAGGGCGATTTTGAAAATTTGTCATTTTTGACGGTCCCCTGTATCTCGATTATTTGGTAACTTTTCAATAAAGTGAAAATGGATTGTTATAGAGTTTTTTACGTAGAATTCAGTGGCGTAGGTAGTTTTTTTCTAAAAAGTTTTGTTTTTGAGTTACGGCCCAAACTTATGTTTTTTAAATGGGACACCCTATATATTATTTTTTTATCTTATTCCCCCTTTTACAGGCTTTTCAAAAATATATAATAGTCCATATTTATTTTTTTTTAAATGGAAAATTTTAACATTTTTGTAAAATTTATCATTTTCCGATGGTCAATCACGGATAGCCATGACAAAAACAAAATTCTGTAAATGCGCCATTATGGATTGTTATTGTTGTCAAATAGTACTGTTATTTGTTTGATTTGGATTTTTGTTATGTGGAAGTTTACTTTATTATTTTTGTGAAAAATTGTTTAACATGGCAGAAAATAATAGATATGAGAATTATGAAAAACACGATATGTATGTTTGTTTTATCCAAGCTAATGAAGACGCCAACGCAGCCTCGGAGCTTTATTTTAATCGGTAAGGTTTAACAGTATATTATATGCCTATAGGTTAAGAAGTAGCCTTCTCAACAATGATATATTATAGGATGTTTTTATTATAATGTGAGCATATCGGATGATTTGAATAGATTTTGACATTGGTAATATTCAGCATTAACAAAAAAATTGATATGTAACATTAATATTCATAACAAATATAAAAATCTTAATCATTATCTATCTATCTAGCTTGTTGTTACATATCTAATTATTTCGTAGGTATCCAGAAAGACATCAACCCGATAAAAGAATATTTCATAATATCAAAGCCAATCTCATTGAACACGGATCTTTTAAAAAACCCAGGCCTAATTTTTACAACAAGGAAAACAGGGAAGAAAATGAAATAAATGTTTTGGCTTCTGTCGCGGTACAACCATCCATATCATGCAGAAAAATATATGACGAAGTTGGGGTTAAAAAATCAAAAACTCAGTTAGTACTAAAGAAACATAAGTTTAGACCATACAAATACCATCTTGTCCAGCATTTGCATCCCGGTGATGCAGAACGTAGGAGTAGTTTTTGCAATTGGTACCTACAAATGTTGCAGGAAAATGCAAATTTTGAAAGAAAGGTGGTGTGGTCAGACGAGGCTTATTTTACTAGTTCTGGTATTCTAAACCGAAACAATTCAAGGTACTGGTCCCAAACGAACCAATATGTAACATTTCCTCGAGAACGTCAAGGTCGGTTTGGATTTAGCGTGTCATGCTTTATTTTTGGTCCTAAAATTAAGTATTTTATCTATGAAGGAACGCTAACCGGAAATAGACATCTAGAAATAATGCAAGATACACTAATGGAAATATTAGAGGATGTTCCTTTGGCCGATCTAAATAATATTTATTACCAGCAAGATGGCGCTCCAAGTCACAATGCTCAAATAGTGAGAGAATATTTAGACACAACATTTCCAGATAAATGGATTGGTACGAATGGACCAGTCAGGTGGCCCCCAAGATCCCCAGATCTTTCTGTTTTGGATTTTTTTATGGGGATATATGAAAAATCAAATATATATGAGGCAATACCACAATATTGATCAACTTCGAGAAGCTACACATCAAGCGTTTAGGCTTTTGCAGGGTAGGCCTATTACTTTATTAAATGGATTGCGAAAAATTGAAAAAGTATGTCAAAAATGTTTGGAACACAACGGAGCCCAATTCGAGCAATTTTTGTAATTAAACTAAATAAAAATAAATTAATATGTTATTTTCTTTTAATGTTGCTTAGTTATTATGTATTAATATAGAGTTGTTATAATAAAAATGATGTTGTTAATTTTGTTTTGATTTGCGGGCATAGCCTTCTATACGAAAAATGATAAATTTTACAAAAATGTAAAAATTTTCCTTTTTTTAAAAAATTAAATATGGACTATTATATATTTTTGAAAAGCGTGTAAAAGAGCGAAAAAGATAAAAAAATAATATATAGGGTGTCCCATTTAAAAAAACATAAGTTTGGGTCGTAACTCAAAAACAAAACTTTTTAGAAAAAACTACCTACGCCAATGAATTCTACGTAAAAAACTCTATAACAATCCATTTTCACTTTATTGAAAAGTTACCAAATAATCGAGATACAGGGGACCGTCAAAAATGACAAATTTTCAAAATCGCCCTGTATGTCAGAAACAAAGGGGGCTATGAAAATTTCGTTTGCGGCAATGTAAGTTTCATAAAAAAATAGGACAGTAAGCCGCAAACCCCATCTTTCTATCTTTTATAGTAAGGGAGCTGGTATATGAAAACACACGAAAACTGGACACCCTGTACAGTACTCGTGTGAAAATGACTTTCTTATACTCGTGGGTTTGTCGCACTCGGTTAACGCCTCGTGCTACAATATTCCCACTCGTGTGAAATTAGTCATTTTCCACACTTGTAATGTAATATACTATTTTGTTTTAATTTAAAATTTGGTCGCTCCATGACAGGGCATTTAATTGATGTATGGCTCGTCTACCCTGGGCAATTTTATATTCTATATCGGGCTTACTTTTGCTACTGCTAAAGTTACACCCAAATTTTTATACGTGTTGCATCTTTTGACAGAACTAACCCCAATGTCAAGATCATTAGCCTGCCACCAT